>JBCFXI010001774.1:0-40440 GCA_038496175.1 Ampulex compressa
ATTACTGCACTTTTGGGTTAGATGTTGAGTTTGTTTGTTCCTAACCCGCACGAGAAAATATTGCGAAGAGTACGCTCTTGCGCAGTTACGTACGCGATACCCGTGTGCGTCAACATATACTGCGATACGTTGGACAATACTATACGACCGTATATTACGCAACCGTTCCGTCGACAAGTATTCGATATGCTTCACGGACTTTCACACCCGGGGATTTGAGTAACCCGAAAGCTTATAGCGCAAAGATTTGTATGGCCCTCGCTTAACAAAGATTGCGCAGATTGGGCTCGCAGTGGTATACCGTGTCAACAGGCAAAAATAGGTAGGCATGTTTTCGCACCGGTAAGAACAATCAATACCCCGGACGTAAGATTTGCCCATATTCACATCGACATCGTCCGGCCATTACCGTTGTCAAAGACTATTGCGGACATTGCTGCGGAAACAGTAGCAGCAGCTTTATTCGAGGGTTGGATCGCGCGATTCGGCGATCGATTTGCGAGTACCGCAAAAATAACAACCGATCAGGGCAGGCAATTTGAATCCCAGTTATTTAAAGAGCTCACGCGACTGAGCGGGTCGGTACACATCAGGACGACTACTTATCATCCACAGGCGAATGGACTAATTGAACGATTCCATCGTCAATTAAAGGCCGCTATTATCTGCCACGGAGGACAGCGGTGGACGGAAGCATTACCCGCCGTACTTTTGGGTATCCGCACGGCATTCAAGGAGGACCTGGGAACGACACCTGCAGAAATGGTTTATGGCGCAGGTATACGACTGCCAGCTGAATTTTTTGCACCGCAATCAATCCCTACCAATTCAGATTTTATCCAAGATCTTCGAACAAGGATTAGCCGTTTACGAGCCGTACCAGCGGCAAGACACGGTGAACACCCCACATTTGTCCACAAGGAATGAAAAACGTCTCTTTACGTCATTCTTAGACATGATGCAGTGCGTAAACCGCTGCAACCGCCATACGATGGACCGTACAAAGTCATTAAACAGATGAAGTAACCGATAAACATATAAAGATACAAATAGGCAAAAATGCAGTCACAGTATCGATAGACCGCGTCAAGCCAACACACATCCTGCAGGAAGACGAACCACCCACGCAGGAAAATCCATCTGCTAATATACCAACGTCAGCACTTGAATATAGGAGTAGTGCAAGTGCGCGTAACGAGTCGGACAAAAGACCAAGAGACAGTGCGACGGAAAACATGACTCGTGAGAGTGTAGTAAGCGATATGGACGCCAAGTTGAATTTACTGATCGTTATACGCCTTAAGCCAATTCATTGTTAATAGCGCATTTTTTTTTTTATTAAATTTAGTATTCTCGTATAGTTATAACTACTAACGTTAGCACTGGCAAGGGGGTACTGTGACGACCAGTATTGAGAGAATGGCAAATGTTACAGCGATCGTTTGCCCGCCTGCGTTCTCGGCGCCCTGCGTTACCGGCGCAGTTAGCAAACAATGTATCGTCCGGCCTAGGACTGAGCTCGTTCCCCAGTCACGGACACGAGAATGTTTTCGGTAAAAACCTTGGTCGATCATGTGCTGAACGCGCACGAAGGCGGACCCACCTTGTAGCGTGTATATTTTGATTGTACTATTACACCATTAAACTTGTTTGTTACGTACCTCCTTGTGTTTGATTACTGCGACATGAACATATAAAACTCACACAAAAGTGGCATGGGCTTCCTTGGCTCGCCAACTCCTCGTGTTCCTGGCTCCTGAGCAGGCCTGACGTTGTGGATACTGGTAGCTTAGAGCAGCGAAGTATCACACACTCGCATTTTGCCACTGGTGCCCCTCCGTAGAGCTTGCCCGAACGAACGTCGTCATGGCCAAGATTGCTCCGTATTACCAGTTATCTATTCCGGTTTGTTCATAACACTCGACACTCGGATTCTCGTGTAGTGAAACCTTTCATCACTGCTCAGGAGATTCGACAGGCTTTGCACTTCTGGTATACTTATGTGCAGGTTAGACACTTTCCGGCGATAGGAAGTAGCGAGTGTAAGATTCCATCCTTACCTATCAAGAAAGCGTTGCGTGTGCTAGATCCATTCGTTGGACCAGGTGGCCTTCTACGAGTCGGCGGTAGATTGCGTCACTCGAGCCTTCCTTTCCCATCGAAGTTCCCGATATTGTTGCCAATATGTTACATATCCAAGTTAATAGTGTGCCATGCACACCTTTGCACATTGCATGGAGGCTTACAGACAGTATTACGATACCTTAGGCAGTATTAGATCCTTGGTGCTCGCTTCTTAGTTAAGGACTGCGTTTTCGTATGCGTCGCGTGCACCTGTCAAAGGGCAGCTAGAGCTTTCCAGCACATGGTGGACCTTCTGTCCCAGCGAGTCACTCCGTCTTGTCCATTCTTCCATGTTGGGATCGACTACGCTGGGCCCTTCCATATCAGATCCACCAAGGGACGAGGCTACCACACGCATAAGGAATACTGCGTGGTGTTCGTCTGCCTAGCAGTTCGAGCCATCCATTTGGAGGTTGCTGACGACTATTCAGCTCCAGGGTTCCTGGCCACCTTTTCCAGATTTACATTTCGCCGTAGACTTCCCATAGAAATGTTCTCCAACAATGGTACAAACTTTATAGGCGCCAGCCGGGAACTCGCCGCCCATCTGCGTACATTGCAACGGAATCCGAAGTTCCAGGGTCACATTGCTGTGTGATGGGCATCTTTTCGCCAACCTTCGAGGAATTCTCCACACTCCTGTGTAAGGTTGAGTGTATCCTTAATTCTAGGCCACTCGCACCGATGCACGACAACCCGGAGTCATACAACGTTCTGACCCCAGGCCACTTCCTCATCGGGGCGCCTCATCGGGGCGCCTACTCTTCCCGAGCAGAGTGTCCTCCACCTCAACGAGAATCGGCTGTCTCGCTGGCAGTCCATTCAACGCATGCAAGAGGCATTCTGGAAGGTCTGATCCTCGGACTACCTAAACAGCCACCAACAGCGAGTCAAGTAGCACACTCGTCAGCTGAATCTCCGCGTGGGCGATCTTGTTTTTTTGGGGAATCCAAACCTTCCACCCACAAAGTGGGAGATTGGACGCATCTCTCAGTGCTTTCCCGGAAAGGGCGGTCTGGTACGTGTAGTCCGCGTAAAGACTGCGACGTCCGTATTCGGGCGTCCTGTGACGCAGTTATGTAAGTTGTCCGTCGACAGTGCTTCCGCGGCCATTACAGACATTCCGTAGATGTAAGTGTAGCTTAAATAGCCTTAAGATTATTGTACATACTCGCTTGCCATTTCAGTATAGTGTCCCGCTTTTCGTTTTCCTTCTCCGTCGTTTATTGCGTAAACGAGGCGAGTACGTTGTTGCGGATACGCGCTTTTGAATTCCGGGGCCGTGCTGCGTTAAGGAGGCCTCGCGCCTATAGGCTCCTTGCAGCACCCACCCCCCTTTTCTCGCACGTAACTAGGATACTCAGACGAATGAGCGATACGCTTCGCCCGTTTTAAATGCGTTTATTGGGCATCGCCAAACTTCCAACCGGTAATTGGTTCGCACCATGCGCGGTCTCTACCGGTGTGCCCGCCGACCCGCGTCGCGTTTATCGCTCAGTTTTTCATTGTTCTTTTCCGAGGAGTGACACGTGATTTGTACCGTTCTAAGATTACACCATTCCATACGACAAAGTGTTCGTTTCCATGAATTCGACCAGTCCTCTTTCCTTTTACTCCTTTTCACACAAGCCAACTCCCGAGAGCTGTTCCCAGCTCGTTCTGCGTCCTTTCGAGTAATTTCCACAACAAAGACAATGTTCATTTGTTTTTACGATTCAAAAAGTATTGTTCATCCATTTTATCTTGGTGTTTTGAGGCCGTTATTGCATCGTATTCGCCGCATTCGGCCAGAATTTCGCGAGGAAGGGAGTTGACGTTTGTTGCATGATAATGCGCCGTCTCATCGATCGACACTCATCACGGATATTTTTATCAAAAATCGCATTTTATCGGTCAACTATTCCCCATATTCGCTTGATCTAGCTCCATGCGACTTTTATCTATTTGGAAAACTTCATTTGCCAATGAAGGGCATGTGTTATGCTGACGTTCCCGTCATTCAAAAGTTGTGTACCAACATTCTCAGAGGCATGCCGATTAACGACCTAAAATCCTCATTTAAAATGCTATTAAGCCGTGCAAATCAGTGTATTAAAGCGAAAGGGGACTATTTTGAATAAAATAAACCAACTTTACCGAAAAAAAAAAACATTTTTTGTTCTTGTTTTTAAAAGTCCTGTCTACTTTGGTACAGACTATGTATGATGGATGTAGATTTGATAGATCAGTATTTATCATATTATTCCATCGTGAGAAAAACGGTGAAGTGGATAAAGAAGACAATCTTGTTTCTTTTAAATTGTGCAAAGTTTCATGCATTCAGATTGTATATTGAATTGACAAGCAACATTATTAAATATAAATAATTTTTACATACTGTTGGACGTTCTTGGATCGAGGAATTCGCAAATATTCAAAATGTATTAAATGATACTTCTAGTACTTCTGTACTTGTTCCTATACCTCGCACACAGAAATTTGATAAACCTCAAAGAAATGAATAAATAAAGAACATTTAAAACAAATAGAGGACTCCAGGAAAACTGACGAATGGGAGGACATCACAGAAAAAAACGATTTGCCTTTAGTTTTAAATTTCAAAATTCCACGAATCGTAGGACCACAAATACCTCAGAATGTAACAAAAACATTAGACATTTTCAAGTTATATTTCACAGATTTATTAATAGACCAAAATGTAAAAACGACTAATGAATATACACAAATCAACATAAGACGTACAAATGAACGTAAGAAACAGTTAGCCAATAAGTCTATTCGGCATTCGTGGGTGGACGTTACACGTAAAGAATTTATAGCCTTCATCGGAGTAATTCTCAATGTGGGAACAATGCCACTTCCAAGCATATCGGAATATCGGACAACAAGGAGCAACAGTAAAATTCCCTTCTATTCGGAGGTATTTAGCAAAGACCGATTCCGCCAAATTTTCTGTATGTGACATCTACAAGGCAATGCATCTTCTAATACATCTTTGAGAACCGGGATTAGGAATGCAAACAACTTTTAGCACTATATCGATACGAAGTTTGCGGAAGATTTTATACCTAGTAAGGATATTTGTGTCAACAAATCAGTTCTCAAGTTCAAGGGATTGCATTAATACATAACATATAACCCGAAAAAACCGAGCAAATCGGGCGTAAGAATTTACGTATTAGCGGATGGGGAAACCGGCTATGTAAACCCGATTTTGCCCTTTTATGGAAGCTGGACAACAGCAAATTCGGAGAAACCAGAACATTCGGTTTGCTCTAGAATTCCATTAACATTAGTTAAAAAAATTTCTGAACAACATTCCCAGTGCTGAGGGTTATCACTTGTACACTGATCGATCGCACTTGCTAATCAACTCCTCAAACTAAAGATCTATTTAACGGGTACTATAATGCCAACTCGAAAATACTTTCCAGCTGCAATAAAAAAAACCTATATTTTTATTAAAATCGAATCTGGCTTATAAAGAGAATACGTTAGTCCTCGCATGGAAAAGCAAGCGGATCGTGAGCTTTGTGAGTACCAGAGATACAGCATCCCTTCAATTGGCTACAGCGAGAACACGCGGTAGTAATAGCATAATAAATGTATTGAAAGCAATTGTGGCTATAAATTATACCAAGAAAATAAGAGCAGTTGATAGCGTGGCCCAATATACAGTGACATATTGTTTCTTTCACAAATCACTCAAATGATGGAGAAAATTATTTTTTGGGGCATGGAGGTGTGCGTCATCAACTCATACATAATTTATAAATAACAAAACAACAGAACAGTAAAAAGCCACTAACACACTTCAGTTTTGTTAAATGTTTGGTCGATCAGTTAGTAGGAAATTTCCAGCACCAAACACCATCTACACCGCAACCTTTAACGTCGTTCATAGACAATAGATTAAATAATCAGTTACATATCATTTGTTCGGGAGGCAAGAAAGACTGTGGAACATGTTTCGGTTAGAAAACTCCAGGAAAAAGACGGCAAACGCACACATACTGTGATACTTGTACTCGAAAGCCAGAACTTCACATTGGTGATTGTTTCGCAATCATTCTATTCTTTAGAACATTACAGAGATTAAAAATGTTGTATTCTTACGTATTATAGGTAGTATAAAACACAAAAAATCAATTTCAACAAGTTCTGTGTGTTTTAATATCCATATATTGACTTAAAATCCAGTACGGAAAAGTAATTGCCAAACGCTAGATTTGCTCCAAGCTGCTGGTACTCCCAAAAGCTAAATCTCCCAACCGCAAAGGGTTAAGTGGCTGATACGTTGCCGGCGCTCAGATTTTAAATGTCTTAAGTCGCTGACTGTCAATGTGTTAAATTACGATTTACAGAATTTGTTCACCAAATTAAATTGTTAGAAACGAAATTCGATCGAAGACTTTCTGTTTTTAAAAGCTATAAATTACAATTTTGTCTTTTTACTTTATCTCTATCTATCGATATTGAAATTGTTCATGAAAACTTACAGATGTTTTTAATTGATATCCAATGTGATTCTTTGCTGAAGAAAAAATGCGTGGAAGTTGGTATTCCAGAATTTTATACATATTTATCTATAGATCGGTATCCTAAAATGTTATTGTTTGTTACGCGTATACTGGCTATATTCGGAAGCACTTATTTATGCGAGTAACTATTCTCTTTAATAAAAAATAACAAAAATTCAAAAAGGTCAAGATTAACCGATCAACATTACAATTAAACTTTGATTTTGTTAATTATAACTTTTATTTTAGTTTTTTTTTAAATATAGAATATTTATAGTTTCAGTGTAAAAAATAACACAAAATATAAAATGTTTATATTTGTAATAATATACAATAAAATGTAAAATATTTTTAGTTTAGTTAAAAAACATTAAGTCTAATAAATATATAATATAATCATTCTAATAATCGTATTTTATTAATTTTTTGAACAGTAAAAATATGTGACCCCCAACTTAGTACAAAATAGATCACATGGACCGCAATATCATATGAGTTTGACATTCCTGGTCTACATAAAGCTACCATAAGAACTATCAAGAAAAATGAAGCTGCTATTAGAAAGTTGGTGTATTCTGGAACAAAGTTAAGTGCTACATCATCATCATACACAAGAGATATTGTCAAAGAGAAAATGGAAAAAACCCTGGCAATATCGATAGAAGATAAATCGCAAAAAAGACTACCAATAGTTGGAAATGCTATCAAGCAAACAGCGTTAAGAATGTATAGACAGATTAAAGAAATGAAAGCAGGCATTTCATCTAAGTTAAACAAAAAGTATGAATTTTTTGCAAGTACAGGTTGGATAACAGATTTTCTCAAAAATCATGGCTATCACAATGTAAAAATTAAAGGTGAAACTGCATCTGGAGATGAATCAGCTGATAAGGAATTTCTGCTAAAACTTGCTAAAATAATTGAAGATGGAGGCTACACTCCCGATCAAATTTGGAATATAAATGTACTCTTTCTTGAAAAAAAAAAAATGCAGAACAGAACTTACATAGCAGAAGTGCAGAAAATAGCTGGTAGATTTAAGGTAGCTAAGGATTGTGTGACCTTGTTGTTTTGCTTCAACGCTCTAAGAGATCGTATGTTGAAACTACTGCTTGTGAATCGAGCCCTAAAATCAAGTTCAATGAAAGATATAGATCTGCATAAATTGCCAGTTCACTGGGTGGCAAACAAAAAAGTCCTTAACACAAATAACACAATTAATATAAATAACAATTTAAACTTAGACAAATAAACTAATTTTTCTTTAGAAACTAATCTAGAAAAATATATAAATATATAAATTCAATTCTCATTAAAATTAGAATTAAATGGTTAAAATTTAAAGGGATTAAAATAAAAGATATAATAATTAATGAAAGACATAAAATTAATAATAATAATAATTTCAGAACTTGAAAGATAGAAATGAAATGACTATTGAAAAGAAAGGAATTATTAGATGCCCCAGGTAAAATCACGCATCCAACAGATGAAAATGCAAACCAAGTGGCAACGTTCAATAGGAACAACGATAGGGCTCTGGCTACAATTGGATTACATGTCGACGCGAAACAATAGGTGCATATTGAGGATTGCGAAGATGCCTATGAAGCATGGTATAAACTTGAACAGGTATATGAACCAAAATCGAGAGTATGGATAATGCAACTGAAGAAACCATTCTATCAAGAAGAAAGGAGAAAGAAGAAAGCATTTATCATTTAAAGATAAGAGATTTGGAAAACATGTCATCATACATTTCAAGAACTAAAATAGCAGCTAACAATTTGAGAGAAGCGAGATCTGAGCCTAAAGATGAGGATTTAGCATATGCGTTACTAGCAGCATTGCATGAAACTTATGAGAGCTTGAACATGTCATTGGCAAGTTTACCAGATGATAAGTTCAATTCTGCAGAGATCTCGAGAATACTATTGGGAGAGTATGAGAAATGACGTTCGAGACAAGAAGTCGAAATAAATACACACAAAGAAGCTTTACACGATTCCAAAGGACATGACAGGTGCATGAAAAGAGAAACGGGAATAGAAAGATCCAAACCTTTAGTATGTTTCAATTATAAGAAACCAGGTCACTTCAGCAAGAATTATTGTGCAAGAAACAGTTCTAAAAGATTTGAAAGACATAAGGATCAGAACGTCAGGTCATGTTCAGACACAGCTTTTTTATTGTCAATGAACATAGTAGACATGGATGATATGTGGTTATTAGATATAAGTACGCATCATGTGAGTAATAGAAAAAATTAGTTTGTATCGTTTAAAGAACTGAATATTAGTGTAATCAACACTGCAGCATCACAGAAACTGAGTGGTGCAATATTACAAGCCAAAGGTGTAGGTAATATAATAATAAGAATGCATGTAGGAAGTTCTATAAAATGAGTGATCTTAAATGTTTACTATGTACCAGAAGTCAAGAAGAATCTCATGACAGTATCACAGATAGAGAAAAAAGGACATGAGCTACTGATGAAAAATGGGAGGATAACAATAAAAGATATAAATACAAAAAGGTCATTATGCGTAGCGTATAGAAATAACGATTTGTATATACTCAAAGCTGATGGAGAGAAGCATAATGAGAAAGTTCCTAAGACATATGCTCTCGAAATTCAAAGCAAGTCACTGTCGCATGAAAGGTTCTATCATATTAATAATGAAACAATTAAGAAAACATTTGAACTTAAGAACAAATACAGAAAACAGTGGGGGCATCAAAGGCTCCAGCTATTATACCACATAGAGGTCGTCCTAAAAAGATTATCAGAAACCCATATGGAAGGAAGGGTAAGCTAAAATTTGATACAACAACAGGAAAAGTAAAATTTCCTACAGATGACGAATTAACGGAGGTTGAGGAGAACTTTCTAGAGATTATTGAGCCCAATAATATAAACGAGGCTCTATCTTCACCACAAGCAAAACATTGGAAATAAGCTATAAAGAAAGAAGTAGATAGCTTGCTGGAAAGAGAGACATGAATTGTTGCAGATCCACCAGAAAATAAAAGAATTATTGGATCTAGACGGGTTTTCGAACTCAAGACTAATTCAAATGGTAAACCTGCGAGATATAAGGCAAGGTTAATTGCACAGGGTTATGGCCAGGAAAAGGACAAAGACTATAGAGAAACATATTTGCCAGTCGCAAGCTTCTCTGTAATTAGACTATTGCTAGCGTTGGCTGTGACACTGAATTTAAAAAGTAAACATATAGATATAAAAAATACCTTTCTATATGGATCACTGAACGAGGAGATATACATAAAATTACCCCCACTATACGAAAGGGAAGATGAGGAGGGGTAGAACAGACAAGTAGGAATTGGAACCAAGAACTAGATAAATTTCATTTAAACTGTAAATTCAAGAGACTGGATTCATCAAACTGTATTTACATGATGGACCATGAAACAATTCTGATCGTGTACGTTGATGATGTATTGATCTTCTCACGTGAAGAGAAGAAGATCAACCAAATAGTTGAGAAAATCGCCCAAAATTATGAAAGTAGGCATTTAGGTGAGATTTCCTACATACTAGAGGTTAAGGTCGAAAGAGACATCAAGGAAAGCATGCAAATAACACAGAAGCCCTACATAACGTTGATCCTGAAGAAGTATGGAATAGAAGGTTGTAGAGGAGCAAATATGTCACTAGAATCATGAGTTAGGCTTTCTTAGAAATTGAGTCCGAAACATCAAGAAGAGAAGAAACAAATGTGCAATGTATCATATAGAGAGGCAATAGGATCTTTGATGTACCTAGCAGTTTATACCAAACCAGACATATTATTTGCGGTAACAAAGCTATCACAATATAATGTCTACCCAGGCAAGGACCACTGAAGTCAAATCAAACATGTACTAAGATACCTAAGCAGGACGATTAATTATGGAATTGAATGCAAGACAAAAATCAAAATATTGAAGTGTACTGCGATGCAGATTGAGGAAGTGATTTAGATGACAGACATTCATTCTCAGGTTTGATTGTAAAGGTAGCAGATAATGCAATTCACTGGAGATCGGCTAAGCAAAAGAGTATTTCCACATCAATAATGGAAGCAGAATATGTGGCAATGTCACAAGGAGTTAAAGAAATTATATGGTTTAACCACTTGCGCTATAAAGACGTGCTACGCACGTCGAGATGCTTTAGTTCCAAAACCCCCAGCGACGTGTATATCACGTCCACAGGCATTTGTTGGAAAAACAAAAACATGTCCGTCACGTCGGTTAACAGTTAGATATTTGTATGTTGTATGGATTTTTAGGTGTAATGTAACGCCTTACCGCGTGTTGTATTGTGCAGCGCAGCACGGCAACCAAAAGTTAAATCGTAGCGCAAGTGGTTAAAATAGTATTGAACGAACTTAATTTATCAGGTGATTTTACAGGAATCCAGATGCTCTGCGACAATAGGGCTGCGATTGATTTTTCAATCAGTAAGGTGGATCAGACAAGGTCGAAAGATATTGATATATCTTACCATCTAGTAAGACAAAAGATCGAGGAAGGGCTGATGAAAATACTATATGTACCAAAAAAACGAGAATCCAGCAGATGCACTGACCAAAGGATTGACCGCGAGAAAACATGAAGACTGCGTGAAATTGATAGGCTTCAGATTAAAGTGTAGTGTCGTGAAAGTGGGGAATTGATAAAGATTCGTGACACTAGTTGGCGCTGATACGTTCTGGGCCTTCCAACGTCCCTTTTGTTCTTGAACGCGTTGCTTTTGCCTTTTGTTACTTTATACTATTGTAACCTTCTAATATGTTGAGTGATAAACCTCAGTAATATTTTAACAAATTTGACTAATTATTACAATTTTCATTGTAGCAGAAAGAATTTTAGGGATTAACTCAGGGAATGATTTAATTAAATGAATAACCATTTCAAGATGATAAAATTTATATTTTTATGAACATCATCAATAATAATAATAATAATAATAAATTCATTTAAAATAAATAAAATTCTAACTCAAAATATATTATTTTATTCATCTATAATTTTTATTACTATAATACATTTATGCTTAACATCATTATAAAATATTTATAAATATATAGGAATAGACCCCTTATCATTTATATTAAATTTATTAACTACATGAATTACCAACTGTTACGTACTCCGGCCCTACATTTATAGAAAAGGGAAATCGAGAAACAAACTAGAGTGAAATGTAACATCTGCATGCCAGTTGCCCAAATGTTAGGTCAGCGATAGTGAAAGGGAAAAACTCAAGGATCTTTAGAAACCCCAGTGAACAGAAAATTAGGGGAACCAAGCGTCCAAAAGTCTAGACCCATAATATTGCATCTTAATAGCAGAAGACGACAGGAGGCTCCTAGAGTCCTCAAAGGCATCTATTCATTGCCGACGCCTAGGACTCTAGAACCCTCAGATAAACAAAAACCTAACGCACATGCCACCGACGCACGTGCAGGACTCGTCATACCCTTGGAATTCTTAGGCTAAGGAGGGGTAGAATTTAGACAATATATATATATAGGTGCCTTTAGGCACGGTCATCACTATTATTCGAGTTTTCATTATGGTTAGACGCGACAGTCTCGATCTCCCTCAAGTTTTAACCAGTAAGTTCGATCAGTTTTGTAAATATTCTTAACCGAGTTTTTCTCCATCCAAACACAGAATCCTAAGATATCCTTGAGTTTTCTGAGGCGCATTCACTTGCGTATCGAAAGCCCTGGACAATATGAATTTCTAAGTAACTGTTTTTCTGCAACAAGGGTTAGCCGGAAGATCCAAAGTGCATTCGTTTGCGCATAGGAAATCCCGACAAGTCTCTTACACGTCCTGACTCGAATCGTTTTCAGAAAGCCTGAGGCGTATTCACTTACGTATCGGCGGAGCCCAAGCGATCGATCGGTTTGATGAGTAAACAATTTAAACGTAAACTTCACGTTGGACAGGAACTCGAATTTAAGCCTTTCACCTTAAATTTGAGAAATTAATAAAAGTCTTTATTGGGAAAGAAGGTTTCGTTGATATCCTTCGTCAACCTCCAAAATTCGCCCAAAATCATTAGTCAATCCGCCTCATCCCAGAGGAGTGTCGCATAGATACGCTTAGCCCGAAACCATAATTATCTTTATCTTAAAATCTCGGTAAATAAATCGGGAAGACGCGAAACCGTGACTTAACTTCGACAGTCGCGAATAGTCCGTGACACAACTTAACAATTCTACTTCATAAAACAAATAATAACAATATTAATATAATTCTAATATTAATTATAATATTAATCTTATTTTTATCTTTCCCATCAATTAATATTTTTCTATTTTATTTAATATTTGAAGCTAGAATAATCCCTACATTTTTTATTATTATATTTAAAGGTATCTTGAACGCTTAAATGCAAGATTATATATACTTATATATATATACTTATAATCACCTCATCTACGCCGCTTCTCATTGTAATTTTCTCATTTTTTCTCTCTTCTACAATAAAAATGAATACATTTATATTTTCGCTAATTTCAATAATAATTTAAAAAATATTAGCATTTTTGGGGAAAATATTCCTGTATGGTATTCATAGATGATTATCTAAGGCTCATGTAGAAGCCCCTGTCTACGAATCAATATCTTTACCAGCTATTTTATTAAAATTAGGAACCTACAGTATTATCCGTATAATTTTTATTATACCATTAATATTCAAAAAATTCAGAAACTAAATTTTTAGAATTTCACTTATTGGTAGAATCCTAATTAGAATATGTATATCTCAAATAGATTTAAAAATAATTGTAACATACTCCTCAATTGTTCATATAAATATATCTATATGTGCTCTTTTAACTATATCAATATCAGGAATAATTAGATGTTTCATATCAATAATTAGACATGGATTATGCTCTTCAGGATTATTTTTTATAGTAAATTAATTTTATTTCTAACAGTCGTTCAATCTTCCACCACGCTCGAGCAACCCAAACTACGCTGTCCACCACGCAGATTTCGCAAGTTACGCGGACTGATATGCGGTACTTGAAATCAAAGTAGTTTGAAAATGATTAATGTGTCAATTATATCTTGGGGTAACAATTTTATTTAACGATTTCACATACTGTTTATACAAAACATGAAATTAAAAGTATATAACAATTATTTTTTGTAGTTGTTCAAAAAGTAATAGAGTATATGTAATAGAGTTTGAAAATTATGAACATTAAAGATGACTGAAGATAAATAACCCAAATATAAAATAAAACAATAGTAATGCATTTTAATATTTTTTTACTGTGTGTTATCGTTCAAAACTTGCCAGTTTATGCAGTGGTACTTTACAATATTCACAAACATATAGCGTATATTTAGTCTTCTTATTAGCAGAGCATACTCTACATGCTCGGTGAGGATATGCTTTTTTCCATTTGTTACAACTGGTACTAATTTGTGTTTTTTTAAATCTTGAGAAAGCCTTTCTGGTGGGTTATATCTCGGTGCTCGTCTTGTTCTTTTTATCGCGTCCGAAGGTTCTACCTTCTCGGTGGCTGAATGTTGCATTTCGTATGTGTCTATCAATGCTCTTGCAACTTGAAGCAAATATTTTTTATATGTTACTTTATTATTATTTAGTTTTTTTTTACGAGAAATGAATTAAAAAGAGCAGCATTCAAAAAGTAAAGCACTGCTTTTTTTGTCTATTTCGTGGTTTTTCGAAGAATATTATAAGACGTATATTGGTCTGCACAATCAACCCCTTTCATATATTTGTTGTATTCCACAACAGATTTGGGTTTTGTTTTCGCTCCTGACCAATGTGACACGTTTACCATTTCTGCTGAGTAAATGGTTGAAATGGTTCTTACTAGTCTGTTTTTCTTTGCTTGCCACAGGTGTAAAAGAACTTGTCCCTTTCTCGCAAATTTCGTTTCATGTTCATTTAATCTAATGTTCTTTAAATTTTGCGGCAATCCTCTATTTGACCTTATTGTTCCACAAATTCTCGTAGAATTTTGCAGCAGTAATTCGGCTGTATTGACGCTATTGTAATAATTATCCATGTAAATGTGATGATGGAATCCCATATAAGGATGTAGAATTGATAAAACTGTATCTTGTAATCTTCCTGCTGTGCCTGAATATACTTTGAAGTTGCAAATATATCCTGATGTTACTTCGCAGAGCATCCTCACTAGAATTCCGTATTTCACAAGTTTTGCGGGATTATAGGTGCGAAAATATAATCTGCCTCGCCACGGTATTATGCCTTCATCCAGTGACAATTCTTGCTTTGAAGTATATACAGTTTGCAATTTGTTTTGTACATAATTTAAAACTTCTCTAATTTTGAATAATTTGTCGGTTTTGTCATACAATAGATCATTATTGCAAAAATGCCTTCTCATTATCTCATTATTGCAATATGCATTCTCCATATTTGCATGAATCTATTGCGACTTATTATTTTTGAAAAAATTGGGGTTTCTATATATGAAAGAGTTGACCAATAGTCATATATATCATCTTTACGTGTTTGTTCCATCAAGATAATTAAACCCAGAAACTTTTTCATTTCTGTCACTGTGATATCAACCCATCTCAGTGTTTTATATTCTTTATACCTGTTTACAACCTGAGAGTGATATCTATTTGTTTCTGTTACAAATAATTCAAATAAATCATTACCCAGAAACAACTACACTATTTCCCATACGTTTTCTTGATCTTGACGTAGCGTGCTCACACTTGAAGTTCGACCATATACTTCTAGCTGAAGTTCTATATCATTCTGTGACCAATTATCGTCATCATTGATAATACTGTCTTTATCCATGTCAGAGGTGGAACTCACAGCATAATCTTCCGTTTCGCTCAGAAGTATTTGCCGATTATTTTGACGTATGGGACGAACAATACTATCATTTTCGCTAGATTCATAATCGCTTATCTGCATATCGTTGCCTTCTGAACAGTCTGATAGCGCGTCCATGAACAACTCATCATTAAAATTTTTATTGTTATTTCTCCACATTTTTGACGGTATTTTTTATACCCTACACTTTATTATTTAGGTTTATAACTTTAACAGCATTAAATTGATGGATTGTATTATATACTGAGCTTTATACGGACAACAATATATATGATATATCCAAGGTTACTTACACATAAGAAGAATCATATTATTATTAAAGATGGATTTGATTTAAATATTCCTTTATTAATACTTTGCCGACCGATCGGGGAGATCTCCCCGTTTCAATGTAGGTCGCTGCACGAACAATCGGGGAGATCTCCCATATTGACCTTAGCGACGCATTTTTTTGTTTATTTATCTATATATATATAAGTCTCGTTTACTTATTACACCTGCTACATAAGTAATAAACAAATTATATGCCAATGATCAATTTCTAGATTTAATTCAATAAATTTTGAATTTACTTTAATAATTGATTGAATCTCAATATTATGTATAAGTGTTGGGGTTTCAGTGATTCTAATTTGTCACCTTTTCCTGATTATTACTTTATTAAACTTAATGAGAAATTCAAAGGTTTTAAAACGCTCGTAACGCACGTGCTTCTCATGGATTTAAGCAATCGACCGCGCGAGCTCTCGCGCTAAGCGATCTACGGGGGCTATATCAGACGGCAACTGGTAATGCGCACGAACCGCGAATTTTAAAAACACGTTTACACTTACTATTTAACACTCCTCCTAATTTGTGGATCGTCGCATGTCAGTCTCGAGTCAGTTTTTTCTCTTTACAAAGTTATTCTTAAATTATTTACTATTCTTATCACATAACTTTAATGGCTCTATGCATTTTACATGTTTTAATTTTGGACTATATGATTGTTTCGGGCGTGATATTTGCACACACCGAATCAATCATTTGTTCCGCGACCCCTGAAGGGGGGCAAGGAGAAGCTGCAATGCGACCGTGGCGGTGTCAGGCGGCTGGGGCCAATTCGTCCAGATTTATAAACTCTGTGATCGACATACGCGCTATTTACGAACTCCGCAGAAATGTATAATTATCGTTGTTACAATACACGTTGGCATATTTAATTGTATTATTCATAGAAACGTGCAAATGCAATATTACAGAGCCTAATATAACTTATTGCTAGTCCAAGAAGGTGAGAAAAGAACGAATTACCTTTTTAAATTGAAAAAATGTCCATTAAAAAGAAAGTTTTCCATCAGAATCATTACATATAACGATTTCGTAACATTAATTGCTCAACCAATTGTTCCAATGTAAAATAATTTGTAGTTCAGTCTAGAACCGCGTCATAACCCTGAAAAGAACTATTTTATAACTCTGAAAAAGTGCATTATAGTCTTTGAAAATAAACAATTAATAATCAATCCCGGCACAACTACTTGATTTAATCCTTTTAATCGATAAATGTTACCAAATCGTTATCCGTAATAATACCGATGCAAAAGTTCCATCTTGAAGGAACATCTTTCTGGAGGACATCTTTCCAATTTTAAAACATATTTCGTTCTTTTCCCGCCTTCTTGGATTAGCAATAAGTTATATTAGGCTGTATAATGTTGTATTTTCATATTTCTATGAATAATAGATTTAAATAAGTCAATGTGTATTCTACTAACCATAATTATACATTTCTGCGCAGTTTGTAAATAGCGCGCTTGTCGATCACAAAGTCTGTAAATCTGGGCCAATTGGCCCTAGCCGCCTGACACCGCCACAGTCACATTCCAGCTTCTCCTTGCCCCCCTTCAGGGGTCACGGAACAAATGATTGATTCGGTGTGTACTTTGATTATCACAAAACGTAGGCATTTCCTTCGCTATGAATTTAAATTATTTCATGTGATCCATCAAACCGCGTAAATACACTATTTCTTTGGTTACTTCTGAGAGTGCTATATATTCAGATTCCATCGTGGAAAGTGCAACACATTTTTACTTTCTTGTAGCCCAGCTTATTGGACCTCCCGCTAAGATAGTTACAAATCCTGAACATGAATGTATATCTTGGAGATCGCCTCCCCAATCAGAAACTATACATGCTGTAACCCTCTGGGTTACATAGAGACTCGTACGGCCCTGACGAATGGCTAATATGAAAAATCTTCGATAGATGACGCGACGAGGGGACCGCGACGGGCCTGCGAGAGAGAAACGGAGAGTGGAATTTGGAGAGTGACACGGTGAGAACCCCGAATAACAAGGTACGAAAGCAAAGAAAGCTTGACGAGAAGGAAATCTACGCAGCCGTACGGGATGAAGAGTAAGCCTTGCGGGGGAGATATGGATTGTCGAAGGTCCGTTGGGGACCGCCGTTTCGGGACCCGTAGGTTAAGACACCTGTTCCACGTTAATCGTTTGTGAAAATATGATTTATAATTGAACAGCATTGAGAGTTCTTTCCTTTTGTTTTGTACAATTAGCATTCGTCGGTCGACCCGCAATCACAAAATTTTGCGGCAAACGGAATTACCACCCTCACGCGGACTTATCCTCTTCTCTTTTCTCCCCCCCCCCTTCTTTTTTTTTAACGTACCGACGTGTGGTGAGTAACATATCGGCGCCCAACGTGGGGCGTGGGTAAGGATTGCGAGGCTAATTTTGACAAAACTTCCGAGTGATATGGAGTCGCGGAATCAAATAGAACGTCCTAATAAGAACACTGAGGAGCGCGGACCGTTGCAGCTTAAATTTGTATATAGGCGACGCTGAAACAATAGCGAGAAGTAACCGGGGTTGGCATAAGCAGGGAATCTCGCCAAATGCAACGTTAGAGAAGGACGGAAACAAAATTTCGAATATACAAGGGCAAAGAATGGATCCCCCGCGAGTCGTTAGATCGCCGGTTGACCAACCCATTAGCTGCCGTAGCGAAAACAAGATCACAGGAAAGCGGGGAACAGTCGAGCCCGTTTTTAGGTAATGCCTCGCGGGAAATAATCGATTTAATAAAAAGGTTATCGAAGCGTATATCGAAGTATGAGGAGGAGAGTCAGACATTGAGGCAGGAGCTAACGACCAAGGTCGATCAACGATTAGAAGAAATCGAGAGACAATTAGAGGGCAGCGTAGGAAGCATTTCAGATAGCCTAAAACAAGTATGCATTAAGGAAGTCGGGGAAAGCCGTAAGGGGATGTACATAGCGCTTCGGCATGATATTGAGCTAAACTTGGAGAAAATCCGGAAATCCATTCACGAGCTTAAGGCGCAGCCGCGAAAAGGAGCCATTACGCGACATTCCTTTACGGCCCGTCGACACACGGATTTTTCAACACCAGGACCCCAGTTTGCCCCGTCCCACGGCGCAGGGCGTGATCAAGTATATCAGAGCATGTGGCGCAGCGATTTTTGCCAATTAAACCGGAGGTTCCCACCTTTTCAGGCGCTTCCCACAAACGCCCGGCGAAATTTCTGAGACAGCTCGGAAGTATTGTACAAATGGGAGCGATAGAAGATCTAGAATTAAAGTATTTAATCACACAAACGTTAAAAGAGCAGGCAAATGTGTGGTGCGACTTGGTTATTCCAGACATATATACGTGGTCGGAATTTTCTACAGCTTTCCTCGCTCGGTTCTAAGGAGCGGGAGCCCAAAAAGCGATTAGAACGAAGCCCGAGTCTGGGTATTACCAACTAAACATGAATAAACCCCGAATGGAATACGCCATGGAATTGATGGCCAGCACCCGAGAGTTCATACCGCACCAGTCCGATGACGAGGAAGGACACCAGATCAGTGGATGGAACGCCCAATCGGCGAGAGGCTGCGGTATTCGAGGCATTCAGGGTCTGGACAATCGATCTCGTGGTATCCTGCAATGGGGGGGGGGGGGGGTTCTTTTAGGGTTTCGAATACGAAGGAGCCCCGCAGTACGCATACATTTCGAATAACGGAAATCGACGGACAAGCGCGCGAAGATGAGGTCTTCTGAAGACGTATCGTGGGAAGGGGCGAATTCGGGAAACAACAATCGGTCCCCGGCATACGTTCGTTCGTGAATTCTCTGCCATGAACGACCGAGGGATCGGCCGAAGAAAAATGGGAGGCCCGGTATGTATATATGTCCACTCTATTTCGTGACGTTAGGAAGGAGCTGAGTCAATCGGGAGACCTGCCAGAGAGAGAGGAAGCAAAAATCGCAAATCGCCCCGACGTTCAGATAGAGCTCCAACGGATCCAAACTAGAGTGCTGGTCGATACTGAGAGTACCGTTTCCGTTATATCGGAGGCTTGGTATCAAGCTCACGCCAAGGAATTACAGAGCTGCCCAACTTTGCCTACTTCGGGCGCCTTCATAATCGTAGCAGTGGGAGCAGAAGTCATCCCGATTATCGAAACAAGTGTTACTCGAAATACGCATAGACGGTTTGGGCTTGTATCATCCATTTTTTGTTGTGCTGCATTTGGTACGAGATATAATGATAGGTATTGATCTATTGTACTCCTTCAAGGCCGATAGTAATCTATGTTGCCGAACAATTCAGGTTCACACTAAAGAGGGAAGTCGGACGATAAAATTATATGATGAGAATGTCGAAATACAACTCAGGGCACTCCAGACAACGAAGCTGCCGACCAATTTGGATGATGTAACGTCCTTAGAGGAAATTAAGCAGGGAATAAATCAAAGGGTGCGAAATACCGGAACATAACAAACTGAAATTTTATGAGGTATTTTGGTCTTTTCGGAACGTCTGGAGCAAAAGGCCTGGGAATATACGAGGATATTAACACAAGTTGACGATAACCACGAATCAGCCTTTCGTGCAGTGATCGTGTCCGGTACCCCTAAAATACCGTGAACAAGCCAACGCGGAAATCAAACGCATGCTAAGATACGAAATAATTTGGCCATTAACGAGACCGTTCATAAACCCTATTGTTCCGATCATAAAGAGGAACGGATCCATTCGTTTGTGCTTAGACGCGAGGGGGCTAGATGCGATTTTGATGAGTAATTACAAAACCTCAGAGTCCATACTCTGTATTGCAGCGTTTTCCAAAATTCAAATTTATGTCCAGCCTGGACCTGACCAGTAGCTTTTGGCAGGTTTCGTTGGAACAGACTTCTTGTAAATACACCGCGTTTTTGTACCATGGCCAGCACTACGAGTACACGGTAACCCCGTTCGGAATAAAGACGAGCGGCGCAGCCTTGGTTAGAGCACTTCGGAGTCCGCTACCAGGTTTCGAAGACTTCGTAATTAATTTCGTGGACGACCTCTTATGCGTGTCAAACTCCATAGATGAGCACGTTGAACATTTAAAAGTTTTGTTAGAGCGATCGTGAGATATTGGGATTACATTCAATTACGATCAATGTAAATTTCTAAAGGAAAAGATGCATTTTCTGGGACATATTCTTTCTCCTGAGGGAGTCCAACCCGATCCCCATAAGATCGCCGCCATTAAGAATTTCGCAAGACCCGCAAAGCCTAATCAGTTACGTGGGTTTTTAGGTCTACTAAACTTTTATGCAGTTTTCTTGCGAATTTGCAAAAACTAACTGCTTTTGTAACTCCCCTCTTTGCTTTGTTAAAAAAAATGGAGCCCTTGGGCCTGGGAAGACGGTCACGAAAAGGCTTTTAAGCAAGCTAAGAACTTGTTTTGTAGCGAAATAATTTTGCAATTCCCGGATCCAAGGATACCCTTTTTTATATCGACGGATACGAGTATGCATGCCTTGGGAGCGGTCATCGCGTAGAGAACGGACGATGACCAGCTAAGACCGGTGGCCTTTACAAGCCGCACGCTTCGGGGAGCAGAGAAAAATTATTGCGTAATCGAAAAGGAACTGTTGGGAATCGTCTGGGCGTTGGAAAAGTTTAGGACCTACTTATTAGGGGCCAAATTGATCTTAATGACCGATCACAAAGCGTTGTCTTTCTTATTAACTAGTTGGATGCTTAGTCAACGGTTGGCGAGATGAGCCTTGCTCGTGCAGGAGTACAACCTTGAAATTAGACACCTGCCGGGGAAGCTCAACTTCCCCGCGGATGCGTTAAGTCGAGTACTGTTACCAAATGGTAGTCTTCCGTACGACCTGAACGGGTAACCTTTAAGGATTTATTTGATTTTAACCCGAGCATTGTCAAAACCCCTCGAAGAAGCCTTTCGGAATTTAAAGGCGCTTCAAGGGTAGGACCCTTCCATTGTGAGTTTAACTACTCACCGCGCGAATGGAGGGGAATTGTCGCGATACAAGGAGTCCGGCGGCGTAGTCTGCGTCAGAATTCGCGGAGGCAGTTGGAGAGCCTTGCTCCCAAGATTTTTGATGCCACAGCTGATGCAGGAAATGTACGAGTTATATGCACATGCTGGCGCAGAGCGATGCTCGCGGGTGATCTCCGAACATTTCCACTATCCGAAATTGACCAAAGTGGTGAGACACGAGCTGAGATCCTGTGATATATGCCAACAAACTAAACCCAAGAATTGTAGGAATTACATCCCCCAGCAAGCAATTATTCCAACACAAACGGGGGAGACCCTGTCGGTCGAGCTATTCGGTCCCCTTCTCAAATCAAAGGAGGGTTTTCAGCACATCCTGGTCACGGAGGACTTATTTTCTAAATTTGTACGATTATCTTCCCTCCGCCAAGCCACTACTCAAGCCATAATTAATGCTATTTTCCATAAGTATGTACCAACATAGGGAAAAACAAAAAGGATTCGAGCGAACCACGGGACACAATTCACTGCAAAAGGCTGGAGTAAGAAGCTCCACGAGGAAGGTGTCCACCACGTCTTCTCTTCCATTAGACACCCCCAGAGTAACCCGGTAGAGGGAATCAACCGAGAGATTGGTAAGATTTTCCGGACCTTAGTGGGTGAACATCATGGATCATAGATTAAATGAGTGAGCACTGTTAAGACCTGTTGTAACAAGCTTACACACGACAGTATCTATTATACCCCACTGGAACTTATGACGGGGAAAAAGCCCACTCGTCAACGGGAAAAATGGGTGAGATGGATCGAGGACGACGATCACATGAAAAACACCAAGCACGCCTTACGCTCGCCTAGAACTATATGTCGAAAAAAGCGGCAAGACGGATGCGCAGGGCCAACCAAGGAAAAATTATGCAAAACTACCGCACAAGAAATGTGGACCTGGTCCGGACAAACCCCGTGTCAAACGTGACCGACTTATCGCAAAATTTTTCCATTCATACGAAGAACCGTACATCCTCGGAGAGGCTAAAGGGCCTGCGACGTTTGTTTTACGACATCCAAGCACACGTCCGCCGCGGGGAACATTTCATGCCTCCAGCCTGCGCCCCTATTACACCCCCCTCTCCGCCGGGAAGGAAAAAAAGAGAAATAGAGCCGGGGCAAATCAGATATATCCGGACAGACGCATCGATGAACGGGACGACAAGGAAGAAGGATTAAACGCGGACGTCGCGACCTGACGGAGGGGTGGCATATGTAACACTCTTGGTTACATAGAGACTCGTACGGCCTTGACGAAAAGCTAATATCAAAAATCTTCGATAGGTGACGCGGCGAGGAGACCGCGACGGGCCCGCGAGAGAGAAACGGAGAGTGGAATTTGGAGAGTGACACGTTGAGAACCCAGAATAACAAGGTACGAAAGCAAAGAAAGCTTGACGAGAAGGAAATCTACGCAGCCGTACGGGAGGAAGAGATTCGTTCCTCTAGGGCCATGGATGAAACCCAGCTTCACCCCAAAGGATGAGAAGAGGATGTTATCCGTCAGCCACGGGCCCCTCTGGTCCGTGAAACCCTCTTGGAGCGCCTTCGGCTTCAGTAAGCCTTGCGAGGAGGAGAATAGGGATTGTCGAAGGTTTGTTGGGGATCGCCGTTTCGGGTCCCGTAGGTTAAGCCACCTGTTCCACGTTAATCGTTTATAAAAATATAATTTATAATTGAACAGCATTGAGAGCATTCGTCCGTCGGCCAGCAAACACAAAATTTCGCGACGAATGGAATTACCACCCTTATCCGGAATCACCCCCTTTCTTTCTCCCCCTCCCCCCTTTCTTTTTTTTCAACGTACCGACGTGGGGAAGGTAACAATACTTGTAGTAACTCGTTTGTTTTTCTATATTTAATGCTATAAACACGCATTCCTTGCCAGTATCTGAGCACATACTTTGCCATTTCCAATATATAATTTTTGATTTTTCGCAAAAACTGCTTAAAATGTAAGTCGCGTACATTATGTCCGGCCTAGTGGCGTTCGCTAAGTTTAATAGGCTACCTACTAATTCTCGATACGGTATTTTTTGCATCTCTTTTAATTCATTTTCAGTCAGCAGCTTTAAATCTTTTATCTGCTGATTTATATTAACTTCTAAAAGTGTGCTCGCGGTTTTACAATTTTGCATATTAAACTTTCTAAGTAACTTTTCTGTGTACAGGTGGACCCATTCATTTGTTCCGTGACCCCTGAAGGGCTGCAAGAAGAAGCTGGAATGCGACCGTGGCGGTGTCAGGCGGCTGGGGCCAATTGTTCGAGATTTATAGACTCTGCGATCGACACGCGCGCTATTTACAGATTGCACAGAAATGTATAATTATGGTTATTACAATACATATTGACATATTTAATTGTATTATTCGTAGAAACGTGCAAACTCAACATTATACAGCCTAATATAATTTATTGCTAATCCAAGAAGGCGGGAAAAGAACGAAATATCTTTTAAAACGGGAAAAATGCTCTTCCACAAGAAACTTTTGCATCAGAATTATTACAGATAATAATTTCGTAACATTTATCGATTAAAAAGATTAAATGAAGTAATTATGAGAGGACTGATTATTAATTGTTTCTTTTCTGAGCTATAATGCACTTTTTCAGAGTTGTAAAATGGTTCTTTTCAGGGTTGTGGCACGGTTCTCGGCTGAACAACAATTTATTTTGCACTGGAACAATTATTCAATTAATAACACGAACAAATCAATTAATAATACGAAATCGTTATATGTAATAATTCTGATGCAATAATTTCTTCTAAAGAGAATTTTCCAATTTTAAAAGATATTTCGTTCTTGTCCCCCCTTCTTAGATTAACAATAAGTTATATTAGATAGTATAATATTAAGTTTCCACGTTTCTACGAATTATATAATTAAATATGTCAATGTGTATTGTAATAACCATAATTATACAATTCTGCGCAGTTTGTAAATAGCGTGCGTGTCGATCACAGAGTACAAATCTGGACCGATTGGCTTCAGCCGCCTGGCACAGCCACGGTCGTATTCTAGCTTCTCCTTGCCCCACTTGAGGGGTCCTGGAACAAATTAATGGGTCCGTCTGTACACTCGGGCGGTCCGCGAGTAAATCCGCTTATAAGCGGCGTGCACAATATGACCTGTGGGTACGAACGCCGCCTATAGGCGGCGGCCAAGCGACAACTTCTGGGTCGTTACCCCATATATCCGGCATCAAAATGATGTATATACTAGGGCAATCTGCAGTCAATAATTTTGTTTCATTGTTATCAACGCAACATTTTCGTTGATTTTATTGACATATTGAATTATAGATCACGTTTTAAAATTACTTATTGTTGAGATAACGCTGTACGCAACCTGTTTGAAACATATAAACAATCGTATACTTTTCATTTTATAAACCAAGAAATAAAAATCTAAAACGCAGATGTGTCGTTGCAGTAAAAAACAAATATAGATAAAAGATCCGACTCACTATACAAGTGTAAAGATTGTGATGTTGGCTTATGCATAGATCCGTGCTTCAAAATTTATCACACATACCTATACTACTAATCACTTCATATTAATATATTAACTTATTTGCGGATCATAATTAATTTATAATTAAAATATTACCTGTAGCTTTGTAAGTTATAAATGTTTTCATACCAAAGATGTAAATTATACTCATTATATTGTAGCAAAGATTGTTTTATTCAGCAAAATAGTTATTTAAGACTCAAGAAAACGTATACACAGCAACAACGCATACTGCATGTATTCACAGCGCGCGCTTCCGTTCAGTGACGGTACTTTAGCGGACTGGACAGCCGAAGCGAAAGGGTTAAATAGGAAGAACGTTTTTAGAAACATAAGGCATACGTGCCAATTCTCAATTCACGCGATTGTTCAGATTTTAGTGTGCACATTAGCACAATCACTCGCCGGAATTGCTATACAAAAAGGGTGTTGCTTGTATTCGGGCACGATATTCCCGAATACGAAATAATCCTTATTGGCGTCATATTCCGCAATGACAAATAAATCGATATCTGCCGGAGCGGGAAACGGTTAGTGGAACTGGGCCATACGGTTCTATTCATACCCGACAATCTTTGCTGGTCCACATGGCGCCTCTAAGACGGCGTAGCTCACTAAGGTGTCCTACTTGTCTTAGATTCGGCGTTTCCGCTGTGCCTAGCAAAATGCGTTCAGGTGGTGTAGCGCTTAACCCTCTCTGGGCGGTGCGGGTTCGCGGTACGGCCTTGTGACTCGATCATCTCGTGGAGAATTCGCCCACCTCACTACGGTGCCTACCGATTCTCCTAAAGAGTTTATGCATCGCCGATCAATGGCCATCGTCAGCGACCCTTCCTACTGACTGTACTCCCGTCCCGGAGGGTACGCAAGCAATCCCTGGTGCGTATTCGGGCGTCGTGGGAACGCTCGATCTTCGGATTGCCGAACCCACGTACGTTGACCGGATATTCTACAGGAGGCTGACCCTGGGCCTTACTCTCCTCCTCCCGCAATCGCGGCCGAACAGATACGGTTGCCAGTTTGGTTAGCTCGGGTCACGTACACGAGCTGGACAGAGCTGAGCTGAAGTCGTTTCCCGGGAGCTGGAAAACTCGCAGGGCTCTCGTACCCCTGTGAGTCGTCCTAAGCTTCTTCGAGCGACCCACGCATTACGCCTGCCGTTTGTTGCTCCTGGTTTCAAGGGGAAACCAGAGGGCACGCGACAAAAGGCAATCCTCACTCGGTGCGTCTTGTAGGAAAGCCAATAACAAACCCATAACTTTGACCGCGAGAAGTCGCATCGCAAAATTTAAATTTAGCCACCGGGGGGGGGGGAGTCAAGCGGAAGGGCCATACATTCAACGTCACGCGCAATTTTTGTAAACACTACGCACTACGTTTACTTCACGAGCTGCAGCTTTAGAGCCGTGAGAAAAGCGAAATCACGTCGCAATGGATTCCACCGACACGCGTACGCGGTAATAATTGTTTAAACTTAACATTAAGTGCTTTGTTGCTCAAGGAACAAGGGTCAGATCGCGACCCCGATAATACGCGCATCCTGCCGAGGATATTGCGCCTAATACAGTTACGAAAGATCTGAGATTGCAAGATATACTTTCTGAATAAACTATTGGTTACTAATTAAAAGCGAGGCGTGTCATCATTCGAACCCTACCAAGTTCGAACCCTACTGTCATCCGGTGTTCGGAGGCCCGAGCCCATTAGTATATCAATAAACATATAAGCAAACCGCCCAGCCGGTTGCCTTCGGTAAGGACCGACGGACAGTTACAATACAAATTTGTTAAAGAGGAAAGAATCTAATTGCAATGAAGATAAAAATTTAAACACAGTTTCTAAGACCAAGACATTAAAGATTGTAGATTATTTTGAAAGAAAAGAAGAGAATTTGGATGAAATTATAAGTAAAATGACAACATTAAATGGTTTGCCATTTTTAGTGTTTTTCATTTCTATTAAATGAAGAATATCACTATCCGCCAGAGGTTTTATAAATCTACCAACATCGACTAACACTATAAGAACTGTTATAAACTACAGTAACGATGTTCACAATTCTCTGAAACGAGTTAATACAATTCAAAATAAATGGTGAAAAATTTAATCTTACATTTGATGAATGGACAAGTGTAAGAAATAGACGCTATTTAAATATAAATGTTCATTCAGAAAAAAAATGTTTGAATATAGTACTTACACATATCTCTATGCCAACCGAAAAATGTGTGGAAGTGCTTAAATCTAAATTAGGGAAACATGGATTATCCCTGAAAGAAGATATTGTATCCATAACGACTGATGCAGCAACAGTTATAAAAAAAGTTGGAAAGTTGATTGGTGTAAATCAACAATTGTGCTATGCTCATGAAATTCAATTAGGAGTAATAAATGTATTATACTAAAAAAAAAATAACAGGAGAACCCAAATACTGTGGATATAGAAACTTTTAATTTCGGCTTTGAAGATAGTGAGAGTGAGAGTGAAAGTGAGAGTGAGAGTCATACTGACAATGAAGATAATGGCAATGTAATTGTCGAAGAAGATATTGCTCATGAGGATGAAACATTAACTCATCAAGAATTGCTTCCTATAATTAATAAAGTTCGAAAAATTGTCAATATATTTAAACATTCCGCTACAAAAAATACTTTATTATGTAGTAACTTTTCGGATAGGGGCCCTGAGGCCCCTAGCGACGAGATTGTAGAGAGCCACACATTGGGGCCTGGAGAGGAGACTTAGGAGCGGGCAGTTGGGAGTGTGCCGGAAGAAAAAAAAGATCTGTGTGCTAAGTGAAATAAATACAGGTTTGAGTTAATGTGCTCTGGAGCGAGTTTTTTCTATGTACCCTTGTCCTGACGCACCACTACAATTACAAAAATATATACTAACTGAAAATAAAACAGCACATATATTAATATTAGATTCCAATACACGTTGGAACAGTTTACTCCTAATGATGGAACGATTTTTAAAACTGAAAAATTCCATCCAAAAAGCAATAATCGACTTAAACCTGCAAATTAATTTTTTCAATAGTGAATTCGACTTAATATCCAGAACTATATCAGCAATAAAACTGGCTGTGGAGGCATTATGTCGGAGAGATTCTAATTTATTAACAGCGAATGCAACAATAAATTTCGTGTTGCAGTCACTGAAAGAACAGCACACATCACTATCTGAAGAATTATATATTACATTGAAAAATCGCACAAAAGAAAGACATCCGAAATAGAAAATGTCTTACCGTATTTACATAATTATAATGATTTCAAAAATAAAAATGAAAAAGAAGAACCTAACCACATTCAGAAGAATTCGGTACAATTATCGAAGATGATGACACTAATGTCGATAGTGAAAAGGAATTGTCTGTTGAACAAAAATTAGAATTGGCGATAAATAAAAAAATGTCAACAAACCAAAATACAATACAGAAATCACTTATATCCAAAACCATCCGACGAGAAATTGATTTGTTTGAGATGAGGGATTTAGAGGTAAATACTTGGAAAAAGTATATCGCACATTGCTAACCGTACCTAGCGTAGATGCTGAAAGAGCGTTTTCAACAGCTGGTCATTTTTGCACAAAAATACGTTCCACGCTTAATGACAGTACAATTGATGCATTATGTTTTTAAGATCACATTTCGAAAATTTGCAATAGTACCACAAACTGAATAGTAATATTTACACTTTTTTTGTGATTTAAATACATAAGATGTTCCTTGTTCCTTTAGTGTTTTGTGATTCTTTATATACTGTTATAATTTATAAGTTACAAATGATTTTTTGTGATATTTACTCTCCTTAATAAAACTGGCAAATAAAATAAAGAAACATCTGTGTTTTTTTTCTTTTTCTAAAATTCCTACTACCGGTATTAAAATCTAATAAATACCGAATACCGGTGATTGAACTTATGGTCCGATATTGTAATCCCTAACAGCGACTATTTAGCACTGTTAATGATAAAGCGACGCGAAACAAACAGCTCGTGACAATTTAAATTCCTCAAAAATCAAAACGAAAAATTTTATTCGGAGTATAAATTAGTTCGGTCTATTTTCAAATGATAACTCTGACTGTTGTGAATGGTTCATAGTGACAGCTAATTTCGATGGTTTCAGAAGAGAGATTCTGAAATCTGTCAATAATATTCAATTTATGTCACTTTGAACTTCATACAAAAACCTTGTTTTTTACTGTGTTAAATATGTCAAATTTTGTGATAACTAAGCAGCATTTGCGAGAGGCTTTTCTTTCCTGCTTTAATTGGAATAAAAGTGCAGCTGAAACACATCGAATGCTTGTTGAAGTTTATGGTGAAAATGCTATAACTAATAAATTATGTAGGGAATGGTTGCAACGTTTCAAGAATGGTAACTAATATTGAAAATAAAAGGACAGCCAAAAAAATTCGAAAACAAAGAATTGGGGAAATTACTTGATGAAGATCGGTTCTAAATTAGAATGATTTTTTTTTTTTTTAATTAATTTTTCGGCACCGAATGCTAAGGTCATTTTGGATCTCGGACCTGCTGTTTAAGGTTGGTTCCGAACCACCAGAGCTACGGTATACATATCACATAGAAAAACCAGAGATGATGGGCGGAATTCGAACCCGGGTCTGCCGCGTGGCAGTCTGAGCCTCTATCCACTACACCACCGTAGCTTGAATGATTTCTATTATCCTTCGGGATCCGGTTTAACCCTTTAGCTTACAATGACGCCTCAGAGGCGTCGTAAGGTTATCGGACCAAACATGAATAAGACGCTTCAGAGGCGTCGCAAGGTTATCGGCCCAAACACGGATAAGACGCTTCAGAGGTGTCACAAGGGTATCGGCCCAAACACGGATAAGACGCCTCAGAGTCGTCGTAAGTCTACCGAGCGACACATAAATAAAACATTTCAGAAACTTGGTAAGGCAGAGACATTCCAGAGACGCGATATTCAGTTACTTCTCATTCGCATTCGACGTTACATCGTTTGTAAGAAGTATTATAAAATCACCCATTATAATGTCTTCAAAAAGAAAAATTAATATTGAGAGCAGTGATGACTTTGCTGTCAGTAGTAGTGACAGTGGTAGTGACATTGTACGTGTCGTACGAAAAGCTACTGGCCAACTGGTGATTAGCGATGAATCCGATAATGCTGACTATTATCAACCGCCTGAGTTGTGGGTGTGGAAAAAAAACGAGAACCAGCCAAAAATATGGCAATATATGGAAATTCCCGGAATAAAAGCTGCAACATTAGATCAGTTGGGTACAAACAAAGAGGAAATGGAGGTTTTTAATATAATGTTTAATAATATATTTTGGGAAAATCTTGTGACGGAGACAAATCTATACGCGGAACAAATAATAAATAATGAAAATAAAAGAAGAAAAATCGATAAAGCTTGGTTTCCTATTGACTGTGAAGAACTAAAAGTATATATTACTCTATGTATAATTGCGGCTGAAGTGAAGAAACCCGCAATTCAAATGTATTGGTCTAAAAGGGCCGTTATTGCTACTCCAATATTTAGACAAACGATGCCGTAAAAAAGATTTTTGCAAATAAGTAGATTTTTGCATTTTGCAAATAATGAGGTGGCCAATAGCAATGATAAATTAAGCAGACTAAAGCCCGTAATAAATTATTTTAACCAACAATTCCAAAAAATATATACTATGCAAGAGGACATTGCAATTGACGAATCGTTAGTAAAATTTAAAGGACAATTGTCCTATAAACAATACAATCCGTCAAAAAGAGCGAGATTTGGCATAAAAGTTTATAAACTATGTGAGTCCAGTACAGGTTACTGCTATAATTTCAAAATATACACTGGCCGTGACAAAAGATATACTACAGAAAATGCATCGGAAACTGTGGTCAAAGACCTTTCAAAGCCAGTTTTACACAAAGGACACACATTATATTTGGACAATTGGTATTCTTCACCAAATCTTTTTGTAACTCTACTCAACAGCAAAACCAATGTCATTGGAACAGTGCTCGCAAACAGAAAAAATATGCCAAAAAATTTCTTGAGAACAAAATTAAAAACAGGTGAATATGAAATGAGAAGCTGCAATGGATTACTGGCAGTAAAATGGAAAGATAAACGAGACGTTTTTATTCTATCTACAAAACATACAACAGTAGCAATGACTCAGCAAATCACAAAGCAACACAATCCTACTTGGAAACCAAAGTGTGTCATCGAATACAACAAAGGGATGATAGGAGTTGATCGACAAGATCAAATGCTAGCGTGCTTCCCTCTCATGAGAAAGTGTATGAAGGGGTATCGGAAAATTTTCTTCTACCTGTTTGATATGGCATTATTTAACTCTTTCATTTTGCATAACAAGATAAATAATGAAAAAAGACGGGGATATGCAGAATACAAGCTAAAAATAGCCGAATTATTATTGGAAAATTCATCATTACCGCACTACAACCGTAAAGGAGAGTTGTCAAATGGAGAATTACCACTAAGATTGCAGGCTCAACAGTGGAGTCATTTTCCCAAACATATAGATCCAACACCGTCGAACCAACACCCCAAACGAAGATGTGTAGTTTGCACAAAGCATAAACAACGCAGAGAGACAACGTGGGAATGCAAAAAGTGTAAAATTGCATTACACGTACCAACATGTTTTGAAAGATATCATACTGTCAAAGATTACTAAATTTTCGTATTAAAACACAAATATTATTATTAATGGATTATATAATTTGCAACGATAAATCTCTTTTTGTTTAATAATCAATCAACCGTAATGATTTATTAAACATCTTGCAAAGTTAATTGTACCGCGCACGTGTATATACAAATCATAGGAAGTTTGCGATTTGTACAGTTTCGAACGCTGAGCAAAGTTGTTTATGTCCCCGGGCGCGATCGACCTTGTTGTCGTTTTTGGACCGCACATTTGGAATTTCGCTCGTAAGGGAAGGGGTTAAGGGTGCTGCGAAAGGAACGGGAGAGATGCGTGAATTTTTGCCTAATTAGGATTTTGATTGCAGTAGAGATGTTCAAAATGCCACCTTTAAGAAAGAAAAGAAACGCAACTCAGCGCGGATCTACGTATCCAAAAAGGCAACAATCAAAAAGTTTATCTCCGGTTCGTAGAACGAGATTAAGCATGATTGATAATTTATAGGAAAAATGTTTCGTGTAAAATGCACTTCAACTTCACCTTAAAGATGCGGAACGGTTGGTGCTTCATTTGAATTCACATGTGTATGTCTATGCAGGAAATGATCGTTTGGAAAATGGAAATAGAATTATGTGCGAAGACATTAATTTCATAAGGAAGAATGGAGTGTACGCTATGTTGAATTTGCGTGCAGAAAGGCTTTAACGATCAGGTTTTTTTTCTATATTTGCGTGCAGAAAGGCTTTAACGGTCAGGTTTTTTTTTTATGGTGTTTCAAGGTCAAACAAATTGGTAGAAAAAGATGAAAGTTTATTCCTCACTCATCCAAGTTTCCAGGTTCCCCAGAATGTTGAGAAAGCTTTAACAGCAAGTACTTCCAGCGATTCGGTCTCGAGCATAGAATAAAAGAAAGTGTCTACGCTTCCAAGTCAGTATGTCGTCTAAGTCTTTAAACTATGCTTGAGGTGCTTCATCTTCAAGGTTTCAAGTAGTCGATGAAGATCCGTGGCAAACGTAAAAGGAGTATGCAGAATCATTAGGAGTTACTCAATAAACAGTTACCGTACGATTGAAATCCATGGTATTGATTCAAAAGGAAGGCCATTGGGTACCTTATGAATTGAAACCGAAAGACGTTAAAAAGCAATTTTTCACTTGCTAGCAGCTGATTCAAAAGGCAACAAAGAAAGAGTGTTTCATATCGGATTGTGACTGGAAATGAGAAATGGATATTCTACAACCCCAAAAAGAAAAGATACTACGCTTCGAATATTCTCGCGAATATTCATCGTTCGAAAGTCATGCTGTGTATGTGGTGGGACCAAAAGGGTGTTGTCGACTATGAGCTGCTACAACCTGGCGATTCCATTACAGGCGATTAGTATAGGCTACAATTGATGCGTTTGAGCCATGCATTACGATAAAGACGGCCAGAATACGAGCAAAGACATAACAACATTATTTTTCTGCATGACAACGCGCGGTCTCATGTCGCAAAAGTTATATTTGGAAACGCTCAAGTGGGATATTTCACCACACTCACCGTATTCGCCGCATATTGCCCCTTCCGATTACTGGTTGTTCCGCCGCATGCAACACGATTTGGTAGATCACCACTTCACTTCCTTCACAGAAGTCGAAAATCAGGTCTTAATTTGGATTGCCTCAAAAGACAAAACATTTTTTCGAGATGGAATTCGAAAATTGCCTGAGAGGTGGAAGAAAGTAGTAGCCAGCGATGGACAATACTTTGATTATTTTTGTTTATTCACTTTGTTTTAAAATAAATACATTTTTAACCACAAGAAAACGAACCGAACTTATTTGTATTCCCAATACGATCGAAAAATTAACGCTACAACTTTCCAAAGAGGTGATCAAGTTTTCCTTCTCAAGGAACCAACAAAAGGAAAATTTGTTGACCGCTATACAAGATCATTTGAAGTCTTAGATGTGTTACCGAACGGCAATATCAAAATCTACGTAAAGAATAAACCCGCTATAGCACACCCTAATAAATGAAATCCCGCTTATATTCGTCCAACCACACCTTAGTTGTTCGTTATACATCGCCGACGTCGTTGCATTCGCTTTTACAACTATCGCTCTCAAAATAAACAAGTACTCATCTAAATAACACCAGCGTTTACCTGCAGTAATTAACGTGAAAAGAGAGTAGCAAGGACAGGGAATTTTAGGGTCGAATGGATGGAGTTCGCTCAATCGATCATACGGAGATCTATCAAACCCTGATAGAGATAATGTGCTTCCTGCAAGCTATAGCGTCACGATGCGCCAAAATCAACAATAGCAACAAGGTGTGTCAGGACTGCCTGCGTCAAATCCCGAATGGAGAAGAAATGTACGGCAAGATAGGGTATCATAGCCTTATCCTCACCACACGTATAGACGATATCGAAGAACGCCTCACCCTATGTTGACGAAAGGATATCGCAAACTCGCTCTGCAATTTGCTGCACTGGGTGTATAGAAGAGACTCTACCAAAAGTCATATTAAACGAAACAAAAATAATATTATATACACGCTGGTGATAGTTGCTGTCAACAAACTTTTAAAAACAAAACACACCTCTTTTCCTTGTAATAAGCAGTCTCACATCTTAGTTTAAGAATAAAATTAAAACGCGCGCCGTAAGTTCGTCCTTCGGCATGTCATAAGGCAGATACTTCATGCGACCATGTACCAGGGTACCATTTGGGCATGCAAGGAGCTTATAATCACTGCCGCCGTGTTCATGTTACTACCAGGTTTTTGCATCACAGCTAGTCAGGAGTTCATAGGATACGATTGCGGTTCCCCTCGATCAAACATCACGAATGTCTCATTAATTGACATCGGAGAATGTGAAATTCTGTTCAGCAAACCAAAGGTCAAGCTTAGATATACCCAACTCCTACAGCACACGCGATATCAAAGCACCTCCATTCTGCAACGCAGCATCATCATATGGAGGACAATATATTACTGCGGGATGTTTTTCCACGTATCCGCGATAAACAACGATCAAACGGAATATGTATTCGAGATTTGGCGAACTCAGTGTAAGAAAGTCCACCAACTGGCAATTATTCATTAGGGTACATCATTATCTTACACGAATTGTACCTAAATCAAACGCATTCGCGAGCTTAAACCTTAGTCAGGAGGCTGTCATCCGACGGGAAATGGACAGGTAACGAATATTCAGACCCCTACAACAGCTGGAGCAACATAGTGGTGCAAGGGTTGGTCACGATAACGCTGCAAACTTAGACTGCAGTCGTGAATGAAGAAACTGACAAAAGGCCACCTAAGGCCGGCACATCCTGTCGATATTGTTAGGGATACTGCATGGACATGTACAGTGGATACACCTACTAAGATACTATTGATGAGATACCGCCATAGGCTTAAAAGAAGACTGAGGAAACTTTCTAGTAGTAATAAGGATAAAAATTTCGGCGACAATCAAACTGAAAACATCATATCAGACCCACTAATCTGGAATGACATAACACATAATGATAGTTACATTTATGATTATAATTTTTCTATCAAACAAAGAAATGTCGGACCAAATGTATATAAAGCAAAAATAGTTTTGGAGAGAGTGATAAGGCCATTTTCACTTTGGAATGATTAGGTATCACTGAAGCTGAAATGAACAAGTTTCTGGGAATGATAATAAACATGGAACTTGTACTACCAGAAATACAGTTATATTGGTCTTGATCGTTCAATACAAAAGTTTCATTATTTGTTAAAAAGTTCAAAAGAAAAAGGTTTTCCCAAATTTGTTGGCTTCTTCATTTGGAAACAATATGAATATTAGGACCAAGGCATAAAAGCAGAAAACAGGAGAACAAATAACTATTTGAATTACCTCGAGTAAAAAATTATAGAATATTTTGATTCTAGTCAAAACATATGTGTTGATGAATCAACAGAAGCTTTCAAGGGGAAATTTTTCTTCATTACCTATAGCCCGAGAAAGCCTACGTAATGAGATTTATGTGTATTCTCTTTCGGATTCAGTAAGCAGGTATATTTATTCATTCATACCATACTATAGAAAAAATGCAACTGACAAACTAATACATCCAGAGCTTTAATTCACAAGCAGAATGGTGTTATAACTCTATCAAAATTTATTGGTAGATATACCTGAGGCCAAGGGTTGTAACATTTTCACAGACAAGTTTCATACAAGTTTTATATGGGCCACAAAGTAGCACAAATAGAAATGTTACCTCACTAGGACAATAATGCCTAATAGAAAAGGATTACCGCGTTAAATTGAACAACCAAAGTTAATAATTAAAGGAAAATTGGCATTCATAAAAACAAAACTTTAATATTAACATGGAAAAACAAAAGAATAACAACTATGCTAAGTACAAAATTGAGATCTACATCTCAAAATGTCACTAGAAAAGCAAGATGTTCACGTTTAGAAGGAAGAGATTACAGATTATCATAACAATATGGATGGTGTCGATGTGGCGAACCAATATGCAACATCATATTATTTTTTACGTCAAATAATCAAGTGGTGGAAAAAATATTTTTTTGATACATCCCAAAGAAAAATGAAAGGATTGTGAAGTTTGCTCAAGTAGAAAAATATCTAGAGGAAGAAGAGAAACTAACTTTTTTGTGAAACGTGCGAAAGAAAACCCGGTTTGTATCCTGGAAATTATTTCAAGAGATACCATGCATTTGAAAATTACAAAATACAACAATAGTCTAAATAAAAATAGTATTTAAGTTAATTTGTTTCTTCCCTGGTTTATTTAAATTGCCCTATTTTTTAGTAAAAGTAAATTTTAAATAAAACACTTAAAAGCGTTAGGAGCTGTTGGTAACAAAATCAAAGTATAATTCGGCATGCAAAGGGTTAAACAAGGACATATAGTCTATTCTTTGATAATTAAAGACATCACTTTTGCGCTCATCAAGCAGGAAGAAGAGACCTTATGCGGCTACACCCTAATCAGAACTGAACATCCTAAACTGATAATTTTAAAAACGAAGAAAGGCGATTCTTTCGTAACACGCAAACTCATTATTCCTGAGAACCTAGATATCTTCATATATGTGAACTCAAAATTTGTGTATGTCGAGAACCACTTACAGTTGTAGCTAACCTCTTTGTACGGGGATGTGCTGCAACACTGCAACCTCGATCAATACGTACTAAAGAACGTCCTAAACTAAAGAACGCCCTAAAGCACCTGATGAAAGGTTTGGACTACATCAGTGATGCCAGGTGAGATTTTCTCCCACGTGGGAGCTTTCGTGCGCATGCGCATCGACGTCACAGCTTGGCGGCAGTTGTTTCCATGGACGTACAGACGAACCCATTAATTTGTTCCACGACCCCTCAAGGGGGGCAAGGAGAAGCTAGAATACGGCCGTGGCGGTGTCAGGCGACTGGGGCCAATCGGCCCAGATTTGTACTTGGTGATCGACACGCGCGCTATTTACAAACGGCGCACGAATGTATAATTATGGTTTTTACAATACACATTGACATATTTAATTCATACATTTGTATGATTAATGTATTATTCATACATTTGTGCAAATACGACATTATAGACATTCAAACTGTGCAGAAATGTATAACTATGGTTGTACAACACATTCGTCTGTCATCGTGTATACGAATGATCCCTCCACCTGCTGGAGGCCCTGTCTAACTCCATTACCGATCTTCTGCTACACTTGAGGAAACCTTCAACCCCAAATGAGGCAACCGGAGATGCACTCACAAGGAAAGAAGTCCTGATTGCGGTAGTGGTGAATGCTCACCTATAAGCTCTGATATCAGGTGAACGGACTAACACTGACGGGTTATACCTTCTCCAAGAGAGACTGCAAATTGACCTCTGGCCCTGCCAGCTTTGTGCTAATCATAGACACCCTTAGGATAAGTAATAACTAAGACATAAGCGGATCTTTTCGTTCACAGCAGACATGCTTTATTGTATTTATGTAGTCTCCCTTAACATAGTATTAATAATCTTGCTCTTATATACTATTGGTACCCACAGCTTTAAATTAAGAAAACAAATATACACATCTTGTAACCGCCTTCTCCTTTATTTCAGTCCTTCCTAACTCTGACGATTTTATATTATAAGTGTGGCTCTGGACTGTGCATCAAGACTCAAAAGAAACTATTCTATTATCGCTTACTAATTGTACATTACCAAATGTTCAATACTCACACCACACACCAATATGTAAAGAAACATAAACATACAATTAACCACTTGGCTGAGAAATTAAATTAAAATAGACACTTTTCTTTTTAGTACAGTACACAGACCCTCTCCCGAAATAACTCCCCCTTAGAGCTAAGCAACTCCCTCTTTTGTATCGGATTCTCGCAACCGTCTCCCGCCTCCCACCTTTTTCTTTCTATGGTTGTGCTCCTCATCCCTTTCCCACTTCCCTTTCTCCTTCGGGTGGTCTGCCTTCCTTGATTCACTGTAGAAGACACGACCGATATATGACGACTTCCCTCTTCATCATGACTGTAGCCTTTTTTTTTTTTCTTTTTTCAAGTGGGGAAAACCTTCAAAAGGCACCCTGCCCGATTCGCCCCGCAGAGCAGAACGGGAGACGCGCCTCCCCGAGGGGTGGGAGAGGCTCCTCCGCTGTCTCGCCCCGGACGGGCTCGTGGGCAGGATAGTGTGGGGCTCTTACCCACTAAAAACCACCACCGTGCTGTCCCTAGCAGGCTGTTGTGCGATGAAAGGGGCCCCGGGGAAGACTCTCGCCATTACGTCCAGAGCCCCCTTCGCCTGCGTGAAAAGAGCGTTACTTTCCTTGTCTTCGGGAGGGGGGGGGCTGAGCCCGGCCCCTCCCCAGCTTCGCCGTCCGCTCGTCGATCCTCCTCCTTCGGCGAGCGTGCTCCTCCTCTTCTTCCCGGTGGTCCTCTTCTTCCTTCCCGTCGTCGTCGTCCCTCTCTTCGTCTTCTCTTCCTCTTCCTCTTCCTCTCCTCTTCCCGCTCCTCTTCTCGTTCCTCTTCCGACGACGGTCTCCGCTTCGCCTCGCTCGGCCCTCCTAGGCTGGGCATGAGGCGCGAGAGCGCTCCGGCCATCTTACCGGCCTTGGCGGACGCGTACTGGAAGTGGGCCGCGAACGTCCAATCCTGGTCCACGATGATACCCAGGTACTTCATCGTGGGACGGGGAGGCACTCGCACGCCGGCGATCACCGGGTGCAGCCTCGCTCCCGCGTTCGCGGCCCTCGCACCGAAGCGAATAGCCTCCGTCTTCTCGGGGTTCGCCTCGAGGCCCAGACGGGTGATCTCGCCCACCACGCGCTCGGCGCACTGCGTGGCGAGCTCGGCGGCCTTCTTCGCCCCGCGCGCTTCCGCGAGGACGAGGGTGTTGTCGGCGTAACAAACCAGCCTGCATCCTGAGGGGAGGGCTACGCGCAGCACTCCGTCGTAGGTGAGGTTCCACAGCAGTGGACCCAGCACCGATCCTTGCGGGACTCCGCGCGTTACCTGGCGGGAGCGGGGGACGCCGTCCCGCGCCGCCCACTCCAGGTGTCGGTCGCTCAGGTAACTGTCCACGACGTTCTGGACGTATCTGGGGACGTCCCAGTGGCGCAGCGCCTCCCTGATACGCGTCCAAGGGATGGAATTGAACGCGTTCTTTATGTCCAGGGAGACGGCGACGACGGAGTTGCCCCGGTCGCGCGCTCGCTCGACGAACTCGCGAAAGACCAGGACGGCGTCGCTCGTCGATCTACCCTCCCGGAAGCCGAACTGCGACTCGGAGAGGTCGCCGGCTTCCCTGATGCAGGCTTGGATCCTCCGAGCGATCACTCGCTCCAGGACTTTGCCCGCGTCGTCCAGCAGGCAAATCGGGCGGTACGTGCCCGGCCTGTCCGGCGGCCCGTCGTTCTTCCGGAGAAGAACCAGGGAGGCCCTCTTCCACGGGGCCGGGAAAACGCCTCGGCGCATGCAGGCTGTGAAGCATGCCGCCATCTCGGCCCCTAGGTCCGCCGACATGGCTCTCCAGGCGCGCGACGTCACGCCGTCGGGACCGGGAGCGGCGCTTCTCTCCGCGGCCTTCTTCAGGGCCTCCCTCACCTCCTGGACGGAGACTGCCCACTCCGGTCGCCAGGCAAACGGTCGGTGCGTCGCCGGCGTTACCGGGGACTCCGGGAACAGGGCCCGCACTATCTCCTCGGCGGCCTCCGGGCCGAGGGCCTTGAGTGCGGGCGCCCCGGTGGGCTTCGCCCTGGCCATCACGGCGTGGTAGGGGCGGCCCCAGGGGTCCCTGTCCACCGTGTCCAGGAGGTCTTGCCAGGCCTTCTCCTTGGCGCGCCGGATC
>JBCFXI010001775.1:0-40435 GCA_038496175.1 Ampulex compressa
TTGCTACGGTTCACCGGCTAGGGTTTTGTTTCCTAATCCTTTGTACAGTATCTATTGTTAGGTTATTCTGGGCCCGTCGAACGTTCTCGCGCGTTCTCTGGCTGTTTCGTTTCTTTTTTCGCTTGGTCTCTTTTCTCCTTCGATAAGCATAGGGCCGGTGTACGTCACAATAGAAACGGCGTATGGATCGCCGATTTCGGTGTGCTGCACGCATGGGATGTCTTCTGATGTTTGTATGCAATTTGTATGTAACAGGACCTTAATTTTCTTTTGTCATTTGGGGAACGTGTGGCAAATAAACGGAGAATCTCTCTTTATAAGTATACCTATATGAAAGTCTTGATTTTATAAAATTTTATTTTTCGGTATCTGGGGCCAAAAATAATGGAAAATTTGCCCTCGCACAAAACGCCCAAAATGATTGAATATATATTGGGGGTGTCTCAAATTCACGCAAGAAGTAATTTTTCTAGAAGACACAAGCTTATAATTAAAAATAGTAAATTGTTTATTGATTAATAAAGTACACAATATAGTGTTATGTATAGAATACCATATTCGATAAATGGCCTCCACGACTTTGTTGGGACATACACACTGTTTTGTTAAAATTTACTATAATTGTTTTGTTAAGTACGGCTGAATTTCATTGACATTACGTTCAATCCTCTCCTTCAAGATGTGGGTAGTCGTGGGCTTGTTGGTATAAACCTTAAATTTTAAAACATCCCAACGACATTAAATAACATGATCAGGGCGTCCAATTCTGACCACCAAAACGGGAAATTACACAACCAGAAAATGACTCATGCAGTAATCGAATTGTTTCTCAGACCGTATGGCTATATGGCAAACAGTGACACGTTATGGATGGATTTGTTTCTTAACAATCACTTTGTCAAAAACAATTTTGTCGAAAAAATTGCATACTGTAGTCAATGTAATATACAAAATATTAAATCTAAACTGTAATCTGTATTATTTTGAAAACATTGCTCAATAATGAAAACGCGTTGTTCTTTCGTGTAGTGCGCCATTTTTAGTAACTTTTAACTGCCAGTCGTCACGCTGTCTTCTTTTTGCTTCGCAACACTTTCCGCATAAATGGCGTAAAATTCCAACTCTGCTTGAGTTTTGGAACACCTTGTATACATGTTTACAATTCTTAAGTTTATGAAACTTGACTTATAGCAATTAATTTTATTTGCATAAATTATATCACTACGAATAACAAAATTGAGGACTAAGTTTGAAATAAATATTTAACATTACAGTTTAACAATATGAGACAATGGCTCGATGTAGTCATCCGAATCGAAATAATCGTTTGCGATTGTGTGAGATTCCTTTGAAACACTAAGCCGTTAAGCTCGTAAAATGTAAAAATCTACTTTCCTCGTTCGAACGAAGTACGAGTCTCTTAAAGTCCTCGAAGATCGAAGTTCTTCGCTAACAAGTAAGTGGTTCTTTCTCGCAAGATCGTCCCCGATCACTTCCTTACACTTATACTTAATGTTTGCTTCGATGTTCAAGAGATTCTCCGAAACTGCCCGTTTCAACGTCTTCTTTCGGCGATATGCGAAATTTAGATTCTAATTGCCGAATGGTCTTTAAGACTAGACCAGCTGTCAATATGTAAATCACAAGTTACAATTTACTGTTAACTTTATTGCGTATTATTTGTAATAAAGGCAAGAGGGACGGACATTGATGCTGCTCAAGACATAATGTTCAAAATTGGATAATATTATTTCGGCAAGTAAGGGAGAGATGGGCAAATTCATTCGGCTGCTAAAATTTGTTTGTACACAACATTCTTAAATTTAAAAACTATAAAAATTAATAAGAAATCGTCGCAATTTTAGAGATCAAAGTATGACCTGAAATGTTGACCTATCTTTTATTAATACTGTTCAATACCTAATTTTTGGGAATATTAGTGAATAATGACATTACACCTTGAGAAAGTAATTTAAATATTATCCTATAATTTGATATGTTTAAGATGTTTTCTTTTTAACAGAACTACTTTTGATAAAAGTGTCCGAATTATTTATGTCGTTGTTTAAAATGTCATGAAATAATTTATAGAATTGGTATAAGTCAGTAATAACATGGAAGCAAAAAAAAAGGTATGGTATGGTTTAGTGATTTTAGCTAGACTTTGGGATGAAGTAATTCACGCGGTGTATCAAAGTTATAAGTATATATGACTTCTTACCTTCTTGCTCCACATATAAATTCCCTAAGATTGATTAAAAGCGGTTGGAAAGAGAATTTTCCTATGTGTGAATTCCCCTTAATCCGCTTCCTTGATGTGTGGAGTGCTTAAAGTGTTTGTTTCACTGCCGCTGATTGTGTGGTCATTATAATATGAAAAGTTATATAAATTAAAATTAAATTTAAGATTCAAATGATGACCATTTGTATGCATGGTTTCATAATAGTAATAGAAATTAATACAAAAATTAATTTAAAAATAAGCGGACATTTGGGTGGCTGGTCTGAAAATCAAAACCCGGGGCCTTTCATTTTTCGGGCGACTGCTCAGTAGAGCAAGAACGAAAAAAGTATAGTGGGAGAGAGAGGGAGGGGGAGGGGGAGGGGGAGAGGGAGAGGGAGAGGGAGTGACAAAGAGAGGAATAGGGAGTGAGAAAGAGAAAGAGAGAGGTTGAGAGGGGGAGTGATAGAGGGAGAGAGGGGGAGAGCAAATAATAGCGTTTTCGCAGATGTCACTTTAAAAGCATTTGAAAGTGATTATACCCGGAGGCCTTAGTGTAATATTATAGTGACCTCATAACCAATAACGGCAAAGCGAAAACATTAAGGATTTTCAATCAATCTTATGGAAAGATATAAATATTGTATGTATTCACGTTGATGCTATTTTCAAAATTGAATCTTTCAATCTTAAAGATGGATCCTTTTTTAACTTTGAAATCAATGTGGTCCTTAGCTAGTATGTTGTTAATCTTCTCAAAACATTCTAGTCCATCAAGGTCTACGATGGTGCTACCCTTGTCGCACTTGGAGATAATTATATTCTTATTATTATTTTTAATGAATTTAACACATTTGATGAATTTGCTATTAAGAATTCTATCATTAAATTTAACTTATGGAGTGTTTTTTTAATATGATTATACAAGGAATCTTGTTACGTTGTTTCTAATTTTATTTCTTAACTCAAAAAGGATATGGAAAATATTCTGTTCTAATTTTTTTAGTACATCTACAACAGGAAAGTGTTTAAAATTAGAGATTTTAAACGGCTAAGAATGCCTTTGACATCATCAGGTATGGTGACATTGGACAGATTTACACATTTTTATCTTAAGGACATTTTTGTTTTAAATCGGAAAAATTAATATTTGGTCCTTCATTTATAAATTTGAAATTTAATAATTCTAATTCTTCAGTGATACAATCATTATTACTATTATCTATCTTATTATTAATATGTGACTGATGTTGTTATTTAAGTGTTTATTATATTTATTGTTACAGAGTCTGGAACAGAGTTTCGAAAATTTCATAAATTTATTAATGAATTTTTTTTATCATTATGAAAATGTATATTTTGTTGATCAGTATGAAATCTCATGTATTGTAAATTCATATTGTAAAATGAAGATTCGTTCATTTGTCTTCCAACAAGGCTACAGTACTATTAAGTGAAATCAATCGAATACTCATGTGCTTAATTTCCAGGTTTAATATATTTGTGGCGACCATTATTGAACAGTGATCGTTCGCCGCGGTGTTCTCGGAACCCGGCGATACCGGCGCAGTTTGGATAAACAATGTATCGTCCGGTCAGGGATCGAGTTCGTTCCGCGATCAAGGACAAGGGGGTCTTTTCGGTATAAGAACATCAGTCATTTGCTGAACGCGCCCGAAGACTGACCCACTTCCTAGCATGTAAACTGGATTGTAACATTACATTATTAAACTTTCTGTCATGCATCTCCTTGTGTATTACTGCAACACGAACATTTAGAACACCAGCCAAATATTATTGAATAATTTCCTTACAATAAACAGTACATCCTTCTGCTTACTTTATTTTCTTTTCTTTCTTCACTTTGTACATAATTGTATAGTATTTATCACACTAAACCTATGTCGTGTTATAATTTGATGAGGACTCCATATGAGAGTTGAAACATCGTTTTTCTGTTAAAGCACGGGGCTCTGACCAAATACAAGTTCAATTTGGCACATCGTTAATTTAATTTTTATTCAATATTACTCGTATTTCGATAGTTAAACCAAATTTAATACCTTGATCATTTCGCTTTATAATAGTCCAATTATTGTTATTGTACTAATCTTAATTATCTTCTATAAAAGAGTCATAACAGCATAGTATTATGAATGAGAACTCGATTATACAGGGGTTTACGAATAGGCCATGTAATACTGCGCTGTTCACCACGACTATAACGCTATTATATACGCCATCCAACGTTCAAACCTGCCATCCTTAATGGATACAATTTTGAGAAAATCAGTTGGTTATAACCGGTGAGATGGAATAAACCGGCTAACGCGTGTAAATATGTATATTGTTTTAAGTGTTTGTTCATAGTTATAACTACATTTGGTTTTAAACCCAAAAAATGTTTCTAATATTAAGATTTGATCCTGCATTACATATAAGCCGAAATCTAATAAATACATAATTCCGATTGTTCTAACTTTTTTCTTCGATTTTTTGAGCATTGATAGATAATTGTGACCTTGAAATCTTGGGCAAGACTTGTTGAAAAAGAATGTTTATTAATTATTATATGCACCCCCTTGCACCGAATAAATTTGTTCTCTATCACCTTTTTGCATCTTCAAAGGCAGACGAACAAATCTAAGGGGTCAGGAGAGGAGAATCATTCTATATAGTATATCATAAATTTATTATATACTTGACTTTTGTATTTATTGTTGTTCCCATTCAAATGTTATTAATCGTTTCATACCTTACTATTATTTGTATATAACTTATTGTATATTACACTTAATAACATGTGACTTTATTATTTTATACGCAACTTTCAAAAGTTTGAATAATATTCTTATATAATTTATGATAATTTTATGTATTTATCCATCTCTTATATACAATAGCTTCGAATTATATATTCACAAATCGTAGAACTTTCAGAATCAGTACCAACTGCATTCGTTTTCTGCGCAACTATTTTCATTCGCTTACTAATGAAATATCGTCTTTATAATCGGGTAAAGAGAAGCACCGAAACTGTCTGGGCGTTTCTGAAGCCCTATTGCACGGGGTGCTCCAGTCAACCTACACGACGGAACGCGTAGTACGATCATCGCAATCCGGACGCGCGACTACGGCCTTCCGATTGCTATCACGTCCACCCGAAAATTGAATATTTCTTCCGGTCACCTGACATGGTAAAAATCAAATTGTATTAATCAAACCACGGTGTGCAACGAACAAGTAAACCATTAGTTACCGGTTCTGATAGTTACCTTTCTACGTATATTTAAACACGTTTGAATAAGTATTGCCGATCTGCATAGAAAGAGAATTACTTGACTTTTTGGTGATCACGTAATTAATGTAGAATTTTTCGTAAGGTAAATACGGATACTAAGATACGCCCGATTCTGTTTTTACACAGAATGCTTTCTTACACAATATAGATCTAATGAAATTATTCTTTTGTTACAAGATTTGCTTTAATCATGTATAATATGCATTTTTCTGTTTGAAAACCTTCGATTAATTTTAAATTGGAAAAAAATATGTATCTACTTATTTTTCCAGGAAAGGGTGACTTTTGTCGCGTACGTCTATCCCCATTCTTAATCTTCATCAATGTTATATATTACAAAGCACTGCTGACCGCTGATAGGAAAAAAATTACAAACGTAACGCGAATATATTGGGTTGTTCGGAAAGTAATTATGTTTTTTTTTTTTTGTGAAAATAAAAGACAATTATCGTATAACGAATAAATATTTTATTAAATTATATATTAGCCATTTTGGTTCAATACCTTTTGCCATCTTTCTTCCAGTAGCATGATTCCACGTTCATAAAATTTTGTTTTTTGCTGGCAGAAACTAATCCAGGTGATTTTTTGACCTCCGTCGCAACTTAAATGTGTGGATGTAGTGCGCGTCAAAAGTGTATATAGGAACGTGCCTAATAAAAAACTCTCTTTGCCCTTGTGTCACATCGCGCTTTTTATGTCAGTTTAAAATAATACCATTAGCTACCCACACGAAAAACCCCGGTAAAAATTTGTGTTTAATTGGTCGGACGAGTAAGCGCACATCACTTTTCCCACATATTTTCTAGCCCACCGTCTTATTAAAGACACACAGTTAAAGCAGACATGCATATTAATCCGAGAATATGAGAGAAACTGTGTATGAGAAGTCTCGAGGTCGAGTGAGATAGTGCGAAGTGAACGACGAGTCCTAAAACGTTAACGTAATCTTAGATAAAATCGTGTTACGCGGAAGCAGTACACCATGGAGTTTTGTGAATTCTCCATAAATACAGAGATTCTACTCTCTTGTAATCTGTTACGTCTATGGCTTAAATGTGGTGATTCGGAGAGCGTCAAAGGTGGAGAAAAATGTACTCAGCGATAGATCTCGTTTACTTTTGTGCCGTTTCGGAAGTTTTCCTTGTATGCCGCCAATGGTAACAGAAGTTTCGTTTTTATGGAGAATGTACCTTATTTCACGCCTTACTATCTCCACGTACCATAAATTTGTTTCCGCCAGTGCTATTAGGATCATTGTTCATTTTCCACTATCTCGCTCGGTCTCAAGATTTTTCATTCATTACGTTCTCTACGTGATGGAGTTAGTTTGTGTAATCGACTCAATAACTAATATATTTCAGCAAACAACGTTAGAGTCAAAAGTACGTGTAAGAAAAGGCATCCATGCTCTAGTCCAACCAATTAGATTTGCATTTCGTCCATAAGTATTCTTTTCAGTTTTCTACTATGTCATAAACCATCTTGTTTGTCGTATTTTACTGATGATGTAATTTTTCGACATTATAAGGTATCATTAGATGCAAAATATCATTGTTTTAGAAAGGAGATTTAAAATTCACGAAGAATAATGAAATACTAAAATTATGACTCGCCGATCACAAGTTACTAGAACAAATCTAATAGCAAAGAAAAAGTTCCGAGAAATATCAAATAGTATCGTCAAACGTATAGCAAATAAAATACCAAAAGGCAAGCTCATCACGGCTTTCTATTTAAAAAGAAACGCGATATCTGTAAAACACAATAAAATACAATATGTTTGCATTCGAAAATTGCATACTTTTAACATTATAAAAGAAAGAACATTTGTAGAAAAATATAGTTTTAATATTCCCAACGGCATATCAAACATATGCCGATTTGAAGATTCGAGATTCGATGCTAAGAATTTGCGTTTCTTAAAAGTTCTGTTCTTTCTTGTTGTACGTCACCTTCCTTTTTTATATCGAATTCAAACCCATAAACACGATTATTATAATATATTTATGATTTAACACGCCTCGACTTATATTTGTCATCAATTGCTGCCATATCGCTATGAGTAAATATCTTTATTGTTTTGTAATAACGTAATTTTTTTTATACATTATTATTGTGTATGTAGTACTGCTTTTGATTTGACATTAATACGTTATTATTTCTCGTTTTTTTGAAAAATTGAAAACAAATTGGTTCTTACCAATTATAAAAATCGTAAAACATACGTTAGAAGCAAATTGTAATAGCGTGACGAAATACATCCCACATGGCCTGAAGGAAAATCAAAAACACATCCGAAAGTAACGAAAAATCGGTCCGACACGGAACGTGTAGACATATTCACAAAAAAAAAAAACAAAAAACAAGAAGCTATAAGTGAAATACTCACGATTCCTCATACTCATTCACATTAAAAATATTAACGATTTGCTATGGATAATGTAATATGTGATATAAAATATATAAAAATATATTAAGCTCGACTGTGGCCGAAGGTTAAAGCCCGAACTATAAATTTAACCACTTTACTTTTCTTTTTATAAAAGGAACGCCAAATCGTAAATGTATATTAAACATTCATTCTTGAATTATTATTTATAACTTAGTTTATAGATAGATAGATAATGTAGATAGATAATACTTTATTCTTCGCCCTTGCGAGGTATAAAAAGGATTCTGTTCCTCTTACAAATCTGCACTGTTCCCTCCCTCCGAGGCACCCCCATACCGCACCACACAACACCTAACGCTTCCTCGCCCACAGCTTTCCCTCTATCTTTCTGCTACTTGAACTACATTGACTCGCCTGGCCCTTAACCTGCACTGCTATACTTACTCTCATCCAGCCATCACCATTCTCTCTTTTCCTCACATTCTTCCACCCCCATAATCCAGTCACACAATATAAATCCATGTCCCCTTCCCGCTGTCACCCACCCGTACGCATCGACCTCTGTCCCCTCTCTTTCCACCCCGTCCTCCTCTAATATTCCGATAACTCTTTCCCTAATACTCGCCCCCATTCCTCCCTCCTTGATTTTATCTCCATCCACTTCCTCGCTCCCCTTTCCACCACATGCTCTCACGATTCCTCTTCGCTTTCACACCTCCTGCACCTCCTCTCTTTCTCCCTCGCCTAATACGTCTCTTTCCTTATGACGCATCCCAGTCTAAACCTTGCCACTTTCCTTTATAACCTGTCTTCGACCCCTCTCAAATACCATGGTATTCCTCCCGCTTTAACCTCTTTGTATTACTTATTACATATCGACCCTTGTTTTCCCTCCCCCCTTTCTTGCTCCTGCACTTCCCTGCTTTTCTTCTTCGCCACCCCTTTCACGTCCTTCCCCTCCTGTCTCCATCGATGCATCTACTCCAATAACTCTCATCCTTAACAGAATCTCCTTCTCTGTACCTCCTACCCCAAACCTGCTCCGTTTCCTCCCTTCCGCACTTCCATGTAACAATTCCCCGCCTACTCGCTTCCCTCTTCACTCCCTTATTTCTCCTCCAAACCCAATGCTCTTTACCCCATCGTTGTTTTTAGTTTCTACCTCTTAACCTTCTCTCAAACCATGTAGCCAGCCGTCCTCCTGTCCATCCCCACCCTCTACCTGATATATCATCCCCGTACTCTTTTCACCTCCTTCCATTCTTTCCGCTCCCAAAGCTCCGCCCTAAAGCTCAATACACTCGCTAATAACCGTTCAAATAATCTCTTTCGTTTCTCCCAATCTCCCCCAAACCTTCTTTTACCTATCCCCCACCCTAGTCCAATGACCCCCATCGCTTTCTTCGCTCTTTCCCTTATCTGCGGCCCCTTTCAAAAGTGCTGTAATTCAGGTCTACCACATCACTAACTTCCTCTGATGTTTCCTCTCTCCAGTACTATTTTACCTTCTTAATTCTTCTTCCCCTCTCTTAAACCTGATCATATTTCTCTTTTCCACATTCACTTTTAACTCCTTATTTTGTACATACCTCTCAAGCCTCCTCAAAAGCTAGTACAACTCTCTTCGTCCTCCGCCAGCACCACCAAATCGTCTGCGTACACCACTATGCTTCCCTCGCATCTTTACACGTCCCATCCTATCCTTGCCCGACGTCCTCATCATGTCCGCTAGTAGGACATTGAAGAACGTCGAACTCCGTGCCTTGCCGGCCTCGTCGTCCAGAACCGCTTCTCGTAATACTCCTCCATCCTGCCTCTGCATCTCGCCTTCCTATACACCTCCGTTATCCTCTGCCTTAACCACCCGCTTACTCCATTCTCCTTCAATCTTCTCTCCAGCACATCTCTATCCATCGTGTCAAACGCCGTTTTAACATCTAGCAAAGCTGTTATCACCTTCCTCCCCCTTTTCACTTCTCTTCTCACAAGATAATTCAACACATAGATGTTGTCAATTATCCCCTCCTGCTCCTAAACTCCACCTGCAACTGCGGTATAATCCGCTTCATCTCCACCTCCTTCCTTAACTTTCCGTCCTGAACATTCCACCATCGCATATACATTGTCCGCTTAGGGCATATTTTTCGGGAACCCCTCCCCTCTTTACATCCTTGCGCAGATTTCTCCTAATGCATAGTATTTGGGATCCAATCCTTGCCCGCCCTATCGAGTTTCACCCCCTCTCCCGTGACTTAGTTTATAGATTAAACCTAGATTTGAAATTTTTAATGCCACTTTATCCCAGGACCTTTTATATTACTGTCTGCACACGTTTACTTAATTTTATTTATTAACTTATTTTAATATAGATAAGTAGATAATGTTTTTTAATTTCATTAGACAGTATGGCATATTTATCAATTTCTATTCGATCACAGATTCATGTGGATATTCATATATTCTTATTATTATAAATTAAGTTTCTTCTTTTCCTTTTTAACAAACGTCATTTATGTATATATCTATATTTTATATAATATCTGTGCTATATAAATCAAATTATTTTGATACGAAAATGCTGATTAAGAATGTGCTGTATTATAAAGAATTTTATTAAACGGGAGGAAATCACAGTAACGACTGAAAATCAAGGATATATTGCAGAAATTTTGCGGACTATCGCGCAAAATTTGAAGGAAGTCGTATGAAACTTCACTGAATTACCGATTCGACCCGATTAACAAATGCAGTTTTAAAGAAAACGCGTTTAAAGACTAGCGGTATATCATTTGTGAAACAATTTTGAAATTTTTTAACCTTCCAAAGGATGCCAAATTATAATATGTTTTGTTTACAGCATGGTCATCGCCAATCTTGTCGCTTTTATTTCTACAATCGTTCGTATCGCATCGCTAACACGGTTCTTCGCTTTGCGAAAACATGAAAAACTTATTTCGATATTTAACTGTCCGTGCTTTTGCAATTGTACAATTTTAACATCAAAGACTTCCATTATTTTCAATAGCCCTTGGTGACTGTCATTAAAGGCAATTAAGACTAAATAAGTGCGAATTGAACCATTGTAACTTCACTCTCGCAATTACTTAACGTAAAGCCACGTTAATATATTTTCGATAATTGTTTTATGCTGGGATCTACATAAATTGATGTGATGGTAGTAATTGCGTTTCCTGATAATGCATTTCTGTGATTAGTGTCTTTCCTTTTTGCAAAGAGCGTCAAGAGTATCATGACCTTCTAGTCAATAATAATACTTTGATGATTCATTCGTTCACCTTTTATATTACAGTTTTTCTCACATCGTTATACAGTATGTATATATGTTGTGTACACTGTCGCTTTCAATTTATGTTTTTCTCCAAAATATCGTTTACTTTGTATATTGAAAAATAAATATTTTCGGATTATTTACATCTAATATCTTAACAAAAAAATTTACCATTCACAACATACATGTAATAAAATATGGTTGTTGGTGAAACATAGTTTATTAAAAGGGTTAAAAGGAAAAAAAAATATATATATATACATATATATACATAATGGTTATTAAAATTATTGATAACCGGTGAGAGTTGGGATTGAAAATTGAACCAGTTGTCGTACTGCTTAACACGTTAAATACTATGCCGATTTTAGGTTCTGTTCCGTTTACACCACAGTTAGCCATCAAGTGCGTCACTGAGAGCCGCTTGGCGATACGCGAGCCAGAGTATAAATAGATGACAGGTGAATATTTTCAATCACAAACAAATACTGTTTTGGATTTGTATCCTAAGTCCGCTTAAAGTGACTTCTCACAAAACTTTAACGCGAAAAATTACAACCTTCTGTAATCAATGTACAAGGAAACGTTAACTTTATTTACCTTGTTTTAATAAATTACATTAATGTTTTTTGGTATTATATATTTTTCTTTCCAGCATTAACCAAGTGAAAACCCATATCGACTAAAATAATTGTTCACAAGTATGCAATGATCGACACACGCGCAGGAATAATGTGGGGACCGGCGTGGTGTTTAACGTGTTAACTAATCTCTTGACGGCTCACACTCGACTTCTCTTAATCGACTGCTCTTAATCGACTGCTCTTAGCCGACTGCCTTTATACAACTGAGTTTGCAGTGTCTTAGCCAGTGTCACACAGACATACACACATTTTCATATGTTCGAGGGCATAGGATACTCCAAATTCCTATGCGCTTTGTCTACGTTACGGCGCGACGGACGGCGCAACCGTCCGTATGTAAAGCGTCCTGTTCTGACACCTTAATTCTATTAGATGCAAACACTCCGAATATCGTTAAAAATTCTCGCGCACCATATACAATCTATTGGGTTGTGCGGAAAGTAATTTTGTTTTTTCCCGGCGGAGGATTTAATCGTATTTCTTTGCACCCAACTTCACACTTAAGTCGCATAATCATTATATGTTTTGAGAGTTGATATAGCAAGGCTTATGTGTGAAAAAGTGCAATCGATTTTACACAGTAGTTTTTGGTTGTTGCCCTTTTAGATATGGAGAACAAAACGCAGCATTTTCATCACCTTTTACTCTTTTACTATAGAAAAGATAAAAATGCTGTTCAAGCCAGAAAGAAATTAACCGATGTGTATGTAGAAGATGTATCGACAGTACGTCACTGCCAGAACTGGTTTGCGAAATTTCGATCCGCCAATTTTAATGTCGAAGATGGACCATGTTCTGGAAGGCTGGTCAAAGCTGATAAAGACACGATAAAGGCATTAGCTGATGCAAACCCGCGAATAACAACATGTGAAATTGATGAGAGGTTAAATTTATTAAATTCAACTGTTTATGATCACTTGAAAGGCCTAGGTTTAACCTCGAAGCTCGATATATGGGTTCTCCATGTTCTCACGGAGAGAAATTTTTGTCGTCGCGTTGACATGAGATTGGCTTCTCAAACATCACGAAAATGATTTATTTTTAAAAGCATCATTACTGGGGACGAAAAATAGGTTGTATGTAACAATGTCAAACGCAAGAGATCATGGGGAAAAAATATGAACCGGCTCAAAGCATTTCGAAAGCCAATATCCATGAAAAAAAAAGCTGATGCTGTCTGTTTAGTGGGATTTTAGAGGAATGGTTTTTTTTGAGCTTTTGCCGGATAACACAACAATTAATTTGGAAGTCTACTGTCATCAGCTGGACAGACCGAATGATGCACTTCAACAGAAAAGACCAGAAATAATCAACAGAAAAGGTGTAGACCGCGTATAAGTTTGGTCACTCGCCAAAAGCTCTTACTCACTGCCACATCCACCATATTCTCCAAATTTGGCACCTTTAAATTATTATTTGTTCCTGTCATTGCAAAATTTTTTAGACGGATAATTCCACTTTAAATGAGAAGGTAAAAATCACCTGGATCAGTTTTTTGCCAACAAAGAACAAACATTTAAAAAGGGTGGAATCATGCTACTGCCAGAAATATGGCAAAAAGTATTGGACCAGAATGGCCAATATATAATTTAATAAAATATTTATTCATTATACGAAAATTGTCTTTCATTTTCACAAAAAAAAAAACGAAATTACTTTGGGAACAACCCAATATTATAACCGGAATAAATGCAAACTTTTGAATAAATGTATCAGTATAAAGAGCAATCACTTTACTAGATGGTAATACCCTGCGCTATATGGATTAAAACTTTTATAACTTATTCATTTTCACAAATTTTTAAAAAATATTTTAAAAGCTAATTCTAGGCATCGCAAATATTATACAATAGAAACAAAGAAAAATCATTTTTCAATTTTTCATACCTGCTTCTATGGTTCCCCCTCTTAATCTTATATTCTTTTTACCCATAAATACAGCTTATGTACAGATTTTAACAAACCACTCGCAGGATAAAATTATTGTAAAAAATATTTATTCTGCAAACACAATGTAAAGTATACAGTAATGTATATCCAATCATGATCTTATTGTTTATTGAACACGTTTGCCGTTTTTTCTTTGGTAGTCCATATTTACCTTGAAAATATTGTACACCATATAATAGTGAACAACACAATTGAATTCAACAAGTAGAAAGCCCTCTTCGAACAATTTAATTCTTCCGGTTACCTTTACACATCGATGGACTTAGTATCCACTGAGCACTTCTCTCGTATTAACATTACAGGCAAAAACTTTCGATGTAAAAAGATGCTTACAATATCTAATTCAATTTTGTTTAATTCATATAGCCAGCATATACATTATTTAAGATATCTTAATTGAATACAATGAAAGGAAGTTACGACAAGACAACATAAAATACTTTTGGATTTTTTTATGCAATGTGTATAATTAATCTACGTAAATGTTCTACGTAATAAGTCGCAAGCTAATCGATTTATTAAAACAGACACAGTAAAAATAAGGAATATGTTTTATTAAAAATAATCTAATGTAATGTACCTACATTGCAATTTCTGTGTTGTATAATGAAAACATGCGATAGGTGGCAAAGAGCTTTAATCACTTAGATTCAATATAAGTAATAAAAGAAAATAACAGTTTTTTTATTTGTTATCATAAAGTCCAAATAGACATATTCTTTCTTGGATAAATGTATTAGATCAATTATACGTTGCGGTTGGTAAACGCCACCCCTCTTTTCGTGCTACAGTAATATCTTTGTTAATCTCCCCTAGGTGAAATCAAAATTTTCACGAAATTGAAACAACAGCTTTTTTCATAACGAAGGAGATTGCAGATAAAAAAGGCAGGTCAATCGCGATGTGAGACACGCCAAACATTTAAAAACTAGCCAAAAAACATCACTCTTTTTATTTTATTTTTTTATCTCAAATGTTTTTTCAACATATTGATGATGTTTTGTCGAATAAAACGATACTAAGCGCGAAATAATTACGACCACATTTACTTATTTAATACGTATATCATTTATGTATTTCATTTCATAAGAAAATAGGCAAATTTGAAATAAGTAAACATGGTTAAAATTGCACAGTGTTTAGTCTTTTTTAAATTGGTGTTATCTCATTAATATGTTAAAATCTATTTGAGAGAAAAAAAAATTCAATCAAAGAAGTTTTATTATCGGGTTAAATACTATCAAGCCGTAAAACTCTTCTTAAAGAATTTCCTCCGTTTAGCATTTAGAATTATTTAAAAATCGAAAGATTACTTCAGAATGATTGACATCAAATGAAATTAAAACTTAAGTTTGGTACCGTACTGCTGATCTTGGCTTTTTTTTTGTAACCGCTTAGGTAACACGATACGGTTTCATACAAAATTAATCGTGCGAATCACGCGTTATAAGTACGAATCATGAACCACATGTACGTTATACTGATGATATAGAGGAAATCCATGAACTAGTCAGCTCAACACGTTGTTCGATAAATTATGTGATCAAAGTTGTGTGTGAGCTTCAAAAACGAAGGTTGCTTGACGTTGTTGTTTGTTGGTGGTTGGGTAACGACACTGTTCGATGGAAGTTGTGTGACAACTCATTCTCTTGACGATGTGATGATATCTAATCGATGTTGGTTAATAAGATACTTATATAAAGGAAGAGAGGAGAGTGAAATGGTGTTGAAAAGCAGGAATTACGTCGCAATAAACTTTCTGTTTTTCATTTCTTTCAATATAATATATACTATATTGAATACAAAGTAATCCTATCCTATTTCATATTTACTATCCTTTATATATTCTCTATCCGCAGTCTTCGTACACTAATATTCTGTTTTTTTCCTTCGCTTTGTGTTTTCAACCATTCACTGTTCCTTTTCGTTTCTTAATGGTTTTGACCGTACTCTGTCGCTTTCCCGTTTCTTACTGTTTCACAATCTTGACTTTTTTTGTGTTCCTTCGGCACTTTACTATCGCCCCTTCGACCAGGCATTTCTTTCTCTAAAGGGTTCATCATCATTCATCAATATTTATCGGTCATATGTACAAACTCTAGATTTCACGATTTTTTAAATCTTACTCTTATGTTTTCAAGGAAGGTTTAGTTATATCTTCTCGGGCGGAAATTCAGAATTTTTAACAATTGTTTGCCTCACAGTGGTTTTTAAGAAGTTCTGTACGGTCTCTTTATCGTAATTAGTCATCTGTTTTTGCAAGTAAGATGCAGCTTTGCTGGTTGTCAGATTGCCCTTTGTTGACTAGTTTGAAAAGCCGAACGTGATAGAAACAATTGGAGGACATGGTATCCTCTCGATGGACAAGAGCAGAGCTTAAGTTGGAAAAAACTACATTATTACTTGAAGGATCTCTGATATTAGGCGCAGACTCGGTAAATAAAAAGTATATTATAGTAGGACATCTTGGTATCGTTCAGCCATTGTAAAAAGCTAAGGTAATAAATCACTGAATTCTTTGCTTTACCCTACACATTATTGTGTTGCAAAAGTCAATCGCAATTTGATAAAAGGAAAATGTTTTGGATTATGGTAGAAGTAATTAGTTCCATGAGTATATGAGGATTTACTGATTACCTTGTGACAGTCCGCGTAAATAACTTTAAATATAAAAAAAAACTTTAAAAAATATAAATTAACGTCGAATCATCTCTAAAATAACAGTTCAATATCCAATCTAGTGTTGGAGCAGGTTGAAAATGTGCAATATCGCAACGTGTCAATGATATTGAGAAAATACAAAGTAAAAAATGACATGATTTTTAAGCAGGAAATTACTCAAAAAAGAATCCTACAAATTAAAAGCTTTATTCACGTGAAATATGTCAAATTTTAAATTCAATTTTTTATTCTTGGTATGAATATATTTTTTAATTATAGATCTTTGGGTCACATTCTGTCAGGTTATACAAAGCTTTCGTGCTCCTTGAGTCAGTATCTTTTACCTCAGTATAAATACTTATGTTACTTATGCGTAGTAAGACCAAACTGATTTAATTTTTATACACGACCAAGGAGTTCAAGAGTTACTATGTTTCAATTTCATACTCCTTTGTCTTTATTTCTTATTTCATAAATATACGTGTTTATAATTTGCCAATAACGACCATAATACCAATAACAGCATCTGAGTGAAAAGATAACGTGTCACGGACTAATGTTTTCCTATTTTTAAGTATAGTTTTAAGATAAAGAAATTTATGGTTTCCGGCCAAGCGTATCCACGCAACACTCCCCTAGGATGAGGCAAATTGACTAATGATTTTGGGCGAATTTTGGAGGTTGAAGAAGGACGTCAAAGGAATCTTCTTTCGCAATAAAGACTTTTATTCATTTCTCTAACTCAAGGTGAAAGGCTTAAATTCGATTTCCTCGAATAAAACCGCGAAGTTCTTGTCTGTGTTTACTCATCAAACCGATCCTGTCGTATGGAGTCTGCCGATACGCAAGCGAGTGCGCTTCCAACTTGCCAAAAACAATTTTGCATCAGGACGAATCGCAACCTTCCGATTACGAAAGAAATTAAATTTTGGTTGATTGCAGATATTTGCACCCTTTTCGATATACAGTCGAGTGCGCCTCAGGTAGTTTACAAATATCGTGATGTCCACTACTGAATGGAGAAAAACTCGATTAAGGATATTTACACAAAATGATCGAATCTTACTGGTTAAAACTTAACCGCAGGCAGATCGAGACTGTCGCGAATTTTACTGTAGCGTGTAACCGCAGTGAAAACTGAAAAAATAGTGATGGCCGTGCCCAAAAGCACCGATATATATATTGTCTAATTTCTATCCCTCTCTAACGTACAAATTCCGAGGATATGACAAGATGCTGCACGTGCATTTGTCGCATGTGCATTAGCTTTCTGTTTATCCGAGGGTGCTAGAGTCCTAGGCGTCGACAATGAATAGAGATCTTTTGGGCGCTTGGTTCCTCTAATTTTCTGTACTGGGGTTCCTAAGCATCTTTGGGTTTTTTCCTTTTATTTTTGCAGACATAACGTTTGGGCCACTGATATGCAGATGTTAGATTTCACTCTGGTTTGTTTTTCGATATCCCTTTTCCCATAGGCGTAAGGCCGGTGTACGTAACAAATATGACATATTCTGATACGAGTAATTGTCTGGTGACAGTTATATGTACCACCATATTGTTTATTGTTGGATGCAAGCAGGTTCGTGTTACTCGGTTTAAAGGAAAACCTTTTTCCAACAATTCCTGGGGAACTTATATGGATACAAGAGAGATAAATGACTTAACGAGTATCACGACACACAGACAACATTGGGAATTTTCTGATATCAAATACGTCTTGCAATTATCTTACGGAACCATTCTTGCGCGGCTCCCCTGTTGTCAATAGCTGGTAGGCGTTTGTTGGCAACGTATTGATTAAATACACAAACCTGTTCCTAATTAAAAAGGCGTCTTTACACGCTGTAATTATATTTATATCTGGTATCGCGCAAAAACGTCTTTTACATGCAAGCCAAGATTTTAAAGATAGGTGATAGCTAGGAATGTCAGTACCAGTATTACCGTTATCGGTTTTATTAAATTGAAAAATAAATACCGGTAATTATGTTGAAAAAATTCGTGAAATAATTTTTATTGAAAAAATTTATTTCAGCATGAGTTTTACACTTTATATGAAATCAAAACATGTATAAGCTCTGTTTTTAGTGCGTTCACCATGTCAGCAAGTAATATCTGAGCCTATTTAATTTTTTCCTCACATAGATGTCAGAAATTATTGCAATAAAAACATTAGTGAAAACCTTTCGGTTATACGGGCTTTCTCTGAACAGAAAAATGGGAGAAAATATTTCAAAGCGTTTTATCAGGCCTTGATGAGTTTCTCCAACAAGCGTAGAGTCTGAGATAGCTTTTTGTGTTGTAAGATTATTTTTCTTACTAATTAATTTTTGGCAACGACTGCTAAAGTCTTTTGGTCTAGCACCTACTATTTAAATTATCTTGGGTTTTTAAGGGCGTATTTTATAGATAATGATAAAATTAATTATAAAATGTATGTATTGTAGGGGAGGGGAGAGAAAAGATCGACTCGAAAATATTTTAAACCGATAGATATGATAAGAAGATATATACATTTGTGTGAACACCTCTAACTTATTCTTTAATTAAAGAAAACCGATTCCACACTCTCGTATAAAGACCCGTGACGCTTTCTGTCTTGCGTCTTACTCTCGACGCTGCTTAGTGACGACGTTTTGCAAAAACAAAAACTAAACGATATAGCACTGATGCATCATCGTCATGCGAGGTCAGCCGGTCATCGGGCACCCCGCAAGAGTCCCAACCGAATAATGAGACTCCTGACGCTCTGTCCCTTACAGCTCGGCCATACCTGAAACAAGTTCATCCTCGAGCTTTTAATAATTAATATTATTAAATTATAAATATGCATATATACAAAAATATTCAAATACATAACCAAACATAAGGCAAGCATACGCAAAACATAAAAATACAAATACGCACGATACCAAAATACATAAACGTTTACAGACTAAAGGTATAAACTTGTATTATTTTTTTTTCTTTTTTTTTTCGTTTAATCAAAACTTAAATTTGGAACACACATACATTCATACATGACTCATCAGAATGCAAAACACTTAATCTATCTTAGGATATTATCCACGGCCTGAGATGTCTACATTCCCACAATCCTTTATATGGTCTCTGAGTATTTTGCAACCCTTCCGGATCAGCTACAATATACCTGTCGTTACGCAATACTTTAGAAGCCACATACGGATCCTTGAATTGTGAAATTGATTTTTTTGGCACGCCTGGACTACATTTGAAATTCTTCACCATAACCAAATACCCTTCCTCATAAATAGTAGGAGAACATCTCTTCCGATCAACATACTTTTTACTAAATTCTTGCACGCGTACAATGTTCGCAGCGGCTTTTTCCTGGCTTTGTCTAAAATCGACCGATCCCTCTGTCGCATTTTGAGAATTGACGTACGATTTAACGTCGTTAATAATCCTGCCTCTCTGGCCTATACCGAATAGTAACACGCTCGCCGCTTGTCCCGTTATTTTGTGAACGATATTATTTAGAGCAAATTCCACATCCGAAATAACTTTATACCATTTGTTTCCTGCTTCGAGATCACTCAGTTTCGCTAACATCGGTACAGACGGACCCATTAATTTGTTCCACGACCCCTCAAGGGGGGCAAGGAAACGCTGGAATACGACCGTCGCAGTGTCAGGCGGCTGGAGCCAATCAGTCCAGATTTATAGATTCTGTGATTGACACGCGCGTTATTTACAAATTGCGCAGGAATATATAATTATCGTTGTTACAATACGCATTGACATATTTAATTGGATTATTCATAGAAACGTAGAAATACATTATACGGCCTAATATAACTTATTGCTAATCCAAAAAGGCGGGAAAAGAACGAAGCATCTTTTAAAATTGAAAAAATGTCTTACAAGAAGAAACTTTTGTATCAGAATTATTACAGATAATGATTTTGTTATATTAATTAATTGACTAAGTGTTCCAATATAAAATAAATTGTATCTCAGTTAAGAACCGTGCCATAACCTTGAAAAGAACCATTTTACAACTCTAAAAAAGTGCATTATAGTTCTGAAAGGTAACAATTAATAATCAGTCCTCGCACAATTACTTGATTTAATCTTTTTAAGCGATAAATGTTACAAAATCATTATCTGTAATAATTCCGATGCGAAAGTTTCTTCTTAAAGGGCATTTTTCCGATTTTAAAAGATATTTCGTTCTTTTACCACCTTCTGAGGCTATCGATAAATTATATTAGGCTCTGTAATGTTGTATTTGGACGAATGTATGAATAATACAATTAAACATGTCAATGTGTATTGTAACAACCATAATTCTACATTCCTGCGCAATTTGTAAATAGCGCGCATGTCAATCACAGAGTCTATAAATCTGGACCGACTGGCTCCAGCCTCCTGACACCGCCACGGTCGTATTCCAGCTTCTCCTTACCCCCTTGTGGGGTTGCGGAACAAATTAATGGGTCCGTCTGTATTAGTGCCCGATTAGCTGTCTCCACCTGGCCGTTTGCTTGTGGAGACCCTGTCGCAACTTTTATGCGTTTGACGTGATCATCTTCCAAAAATGTTTCAAATTCAGTTGACGTAAAACAAGATCCATGATCCAAAATTAGTACTTGAGGTCCACTGTAATTTATAAAATACTCTTTTAAATGGTCAATAGTTTCTTTGCAGGTAGTTGTTTTAACCGCATACAATTTCGTGTACTTTGTGAACCCGTCCACAACACCAATACGTGCTGCTTGATTTTTACCCGTTTTTCAATTGGACCAATATGATTTATATGAACGGTCGAGAACGGTTTCTTACTCTTCGATACAATATGTAAATAGCCTTCACTTTTTCCCGATGTCGGCGAAAACACAATACACTTCAAATAATTTTGAATGTGCCTCTGAACCTTCTCCGTTAATTTAGGGAACCAATAGCTTTCTAGTATGACATTACACGTTTTTTCTGTCGCCAAATGCCCCATCTCGTCGTGATATTTGTAAATAAGATTAGATTCCATTTCAGAGGGCACGTCAAGTAACAGTTGATCACCTTTCTTACGATATACCAGACCGTTTCGAAATTCAAAAAACTTTTTTTCAACATTTTCGAGCGAGTTCCGTATTTCCACAATAGCGGCGTCCTTACTTTGGATTACCGACAAATTCCATTCGAGAGGGTTGTCTTCAATTACCATAATCACCAAACTCTTAGGACTTAATGTATCTACATGTAGGCGCGCGGAAAAAATTTGGGCCGTTGGGTTGTTCCTAGACCCGGATTCGAACTCGGGACCTTTCGCTTTCCGGGCGACTGCTCTAACCCCTAAGCTACCCAGGCCCTTCGGTCAAATTATCCCGCAAACGCCTATTTTATCTTATGGAGGAGTCCCGATCCTACAACATGCTTCATCCTACTACCAGCTCTATGTTCGAGATTTAGATTTATGTGTCTCAAATGTTTTTAATCGTTCTTCTCCTAATTCAAATACCATCTCTCTTTTTTTATTCAATCTTTTTATGCAAGGGTTTGGCAATAATTAAAAAGGACTGTATGAATTTTCTGAAAAAGGAACATAATGCAATCAAACTCTGAACTTCTCATACTGTTCTCGGAATCAGAAAAATTATCTACGGCTTCCGTACCAATCATTGGCCTCACGCCTTCCTTCGAAACTAGATATCCTAGGTAGTCCATTTTCGTTTGCAAAAAATAGCATTTACTAAGTTTTAGTTCTCACTTATATTCCACCAGAATCCTTAAGCATCATTTTAGGATATCCATATGTTTTTCTAACGTTTCCGACATAATCAAAATATCGTCCACATAGATGGTCATTTTATTCTCTCTTATTTCACGTCCGAATACCGTATATATAAACCTTTGAAGCTTAGCAGACGCTGTCTTCAATCCGAACGGCATCTGCGAATATTCGAATTAGCCTAAGGGGATGACGAAGAAAGTGTACTTCACAGCATTGTCTGCAACTTTAATGTGGTAGAAGCCGTCTTTCAGATCTAAGAAACTGTAGTATTTGTTGTTCCCTAATGCATCCAGTTGATTTTCAATTAACGGTAACGGATAATTAATTCGTGCAAGAACGTGGTTTTACAACCAATAATCCACGCACAGGCGGAATTCTCCGTTATTTTTCTTATCTAACACAATTGGGGATGCATATTCCGAATTATTAATTGGCCTAATAATTTTTCTCTCAAGAAGGTGATCCAAAATGATCCTTAATTTCTGTTTCTCATCATATGACATTCTGCGCTGTGTGCAATAAAATGATTTAGGGTCGGTAAGTCTTAAATTTGATTCTATTTTTTGCTCTAGAAGCACGTGCTTAAATTTTTTCCGATTTTCTGCGTTAATCTCTTCATTGATATTTAGTAAGTTGGTCGCACTGTCCGTTGTCATATTGGATATTTAATAACTCAGAAATAGCTTCCCTTTCTGCTGACGGTCTTAACAATAAACGAAATAAAAAAATTAATACATCCCTTCTTAGCAGCGCAGACACTCTCATTGTCTTCTCGTCTACCACATATATGAGACTCTGCTGAATAAATTTATCCTTGCCTTTACAAGGCCTAAAATTTCTATACGCGATCTATTGACGCTTGTATAGTTTAAACAATCTGATTCTATCGGAATTATCGATCATTTATCTACGAATCGCTCTTTAATTATGCTTATCGGACTCCTAGTATCAAGCTGCGTGTCCAAATTCAATATTCGTCGTTCACTGCAGCCGTTGATTTCGAACGTCACGATTTCTCGGCAATCTTCCGGCGATGAAGGGTCTTCATACACGTGTTTATGATCTGCGTAGAATCCGTCGACTTCCCTTCGGCTCTCCTCTTCTTCGGATTTTGAGGACATTCCCTTGCCGTATACCCAACCACAAAATACCGGAAGCACGCACCTCTCGGACGCACTGGCTGCATGCAGTTCTTGGCCATATGCCCGAAAGTGTTACAATTGTAGCACTTTATGTTGCCTCCGTCTTCTATCCGGATTCCACTCTTTGGTTCGGCAAATCTCGATGATTTTTTTTTTTGTTTCTGACCGTAAACCGATTCTTTCCAATCCCTTGTGATCGATCTGCTCGATTCTCTATACAAGGAGATTCTCTTGAATACTTCCAAAAGGTATGATGTTTTGACCCGTAGTATTTGTACCTGAGTTTGCAAATTTCGTTCTGGAACGCCTTCCAAAATATGTTCTACTGATTCCTCTTCATCGTCGACTGAAACTTTGTTTGCCAAAATCGTTTCGTGGTATAGGTAATTCTCGAAAAATTTGTTGCTATACCATTTTCAATCTTCGAATTCTTCTTTTCTATTTAATTTTGCAGGACGATGGTCGAAAAATTTCTCTGTCGCTTTCAACAGATCTTCTAAGCGCAATTTTCGATGGTCTGCCTGCGAGTGATACCAAGCCGCTGCCCTACCTTTCAGCTTCGAGCTCACCAACAGTTGCCTCATGTCCTCGTGAATTTCAAAAATTCTTACTAAGTACAGCACTTGCATCTTCCTTTTTTGAAAGTCTGTTTCTTCATCATAGTCTGCCAATGATTCGCTGATAGTCTTGATGCTTGCCCGTGGCATTTCACGATTTAGGCTTGGATGGCTCATTGCTTCGACTTGCATTTCCCGATGCATTAGCTCCTTTTCTTTTTCTAATATTTCTCTCTTCTCGTTAACTCTAGCTCCCGAAGAATCATCCGCTTGTCCACCGCGTCTTGCTCCTCGTCGTACTCGTTAGTACCTCGATCATCTTCTACCTTCGCCATCTACTTATTCTCAGGATCTGCTTCCGCCAGTCTGACAATCAATCTTGCTTTTGTTCCCGATGTTGGTATATTCAGCTTCTTGAACGCTTCTATTTATTCCGCTAAATTTGAAGGAACTTGCTTCCCTTACGATCGACATCGTATATGTCCACTGAATTCTCTTTTTGCGAGACAGACAAACGTCACACTTCTCACCGATAGGTCTTACATAAAATTCTTCACATAATCAAGTGCGAACTAATCTCTGTTATTGCTATCCCTTGAATCCTATCTCCATCATTAGCTTTAACACGTTAAGTACAATCTCGGTCACGGGTAACCGACAATGATCTTTCGCATTGAACCACGTTATACACTAGTCTGTTTTTTGTACAGGACGCGTTTGTGTACGTTGATTGACAATATAACATTAAAAAAATTATATTGTATTTATTTTTAGTATATTAAATCTTCTACACTACAATTGAAAAAAAATCGTAGACAATTAATCAAATGTAAAGCATGTGTGAAGTAATTCTGTAGGAAACTAGAATAAAAAGGAAGGCAAAACAGGCTTGGTATTTAACGTATGAATGCGATTGAAGATACGCTCTTCTGAATCAACAGGTCTTTTTTTTTTATATTATTATTTTCATTTTTCGGCACCGATCTCTAAGGTCATCTGGTCTAAAGTTATCGCTATTTAAATTTTTTGTGTGGAAAGTACTGACATATAAATGCTTATGTGCCTTTTGAATAGTTTTGTTACTTTGCAGTTGTTTATTAGTAAAACGTTCTGTGCAGAAACATTTTGCTTTTAATGTATAAAATTGCGCATGTTTCTACTGTCACGGACTATCCGTTACTGCTATCACCAAATTTATGTCGCGGACTATCCGCGACTCTCGAAGTTAAGTCGCGGTGTTGCGTCTTCCCGATTTATTCACCGAGATTTTAAGATAAAGATCATTACGGTTTCGGGTCAAGCGTGTCTACGCGACACTCCCCTGGGATGAGGCAAATTTACTAACAATATTGGGCGAATTTTGGATATTGAGGAAAGATATCAACAAAACCTTCTTTCGGAATAAAGACTTCTAATTTTTCTAATTTTTCTCTTAAAGGCTTAAATTCGAGCTCCTATCTACTGCGAAGTTTACGTTTGAATTTACTTCTCATCAAACTTACACACCGAATCAATAATTTGTTCCGTGACCACTCAAGTGGGGCAAGGAGAAGCTGGAATACGACTGTGGCGGTGTCAGGCGGCTGGGGCCAATCAGTCCAGATTTATAGACTCTGTGATTGACACGCGACATATTTAATTGTATTATTCATACTTTCGTGCAAATACAACATTATAGAGCCTAATATAACTTATTGATAGTTTAAGAAGGTAGGAAAAGAACGAAATATCTTTTAAAATAGGACAGCCAACTGACACCGCCACGGTCGCATTCCACCTTTTCCTTGCCCCACTTGAGGGGTCACGGAACAAATTATTGATTCGGTGTGTACTCTTGGTCTTCTCGGTTACACCGATACGTAGTCGAGTCCGCCTCAGTCTTTTCGGAGATGACTTTGAGCCAGGACAGATCGGTTTGGTTCTAGATACTTGTATACTCTCCGATACGCAATCGAGTGCGCCTCAGGAAGTTCACAAATATCGTAATGTCCACTACTTGATGGAGAAAAACTCGATTAAGAATACTTACACAATATTATTGAATCTTATTCGTTAAAACTTAAACGCAGGGAGAGCGAGACTGTCGCGAACCGTGATGTAAACTCGTATATTAATAATCTGACTGTGCGCCGCGGTCAAAAGTACTCTGTTATATAGGGATAAGGTTCTGCCCCTTCCTAATGGAAGAATGACGACGGCATCTTAGACTTCGGTTTTGTCTTGGGCTTCTTCGAATTCGTGATGTTGTCAAAGAGTTAATGTTTTCGCGAATCTTCTCCCCGTTTCCTGCTAGGATTGGGGTACTGTTTCGTGGCTTTGACTCGCAGCCGCCCGGTGTCGATAACTTAGATTGTTTGGTCTCTTTATCTCCCCTTTCATACATTACATGCTTATCTATAATTTCCTCGTTAGAATACATTGTTACTTTATCTTTCTACATAACGTATCATAATAGCTTTCGTGATTTCTCAAGACATTATGAAATACTGATTGTAGATGGTAGGTTCTAGGACGTTTTACTTGCAAATAATCCGATGGAATTGGTTTAAATATCTCCATTTACCAAACAATTATTGTGGTAGAAATACTCTGCATATAATTTGCTATAATTCCGAAATAAGATCAAATAGGACATATATTTATATGAACTTTTGTGTGTGTGTGTGTGTGTGTGTGTGTGTGTGTGTGTGTGTGTGTGTGTGTGTGTGTGTCTGCAATTAACTTACTTACTAATGGGCAGTTAAAAAGTGTATAGTAAAGATTCTTCTGGTTCTCTCTTTCTTCTGGTCTTCTGAGCTTGGTTATGTGGATTAATCTTAGTCATTTGGTGTGCAGCATTATTTTTAAAAGGTTATAAATTGCAAATTAAAATTAAGTTAATATTAGAAAGATAAATATTTGTATGTAATAATTCACCTATCACTGAGAAGAAGACGTGACGAGACCCGATCCAGTCACTCCCTGGTCCACTTTTATTCTTGCCTTTTTTTAAATTATAACTTGATTATCATATTTTTGCCTCCAATCTCAAGTAAATTTTAATTGATAATTTAAAATCTTTTAAAAATGATGCCATACGCCAAATGATCAAAATTAATCCACACAACCAAGAGGAGAAGACCAGGAAAATTATAAATCTGAATTATATTCTTGTTTTGATGTATTGACGTCATTCCTGCAATATCTCTTACACATTTTCTTTTCACACCCTGTACATCTATATGATATGAAATATGTAGGATTTTTCATGCTTAGTGCCCGAATTCCTATCGACACGCGTATAGAGTGTGAATAGACAAGTAGATGCATAAGTGGGACCGGATGTGTGTGTAAATAAGCTAAAAAGCGTGGAAACGGACGAAGGTGACAGAAGTTATAGAACGCGCCTTAAGAGTCGGATTGTGTAGAATAAAGTATAACATTGTGAATAAGTGCGAATATTCAATCACTCTAATCCTGATCTCTACACATGCATGTCAACTATACACTTACAGAATAATTTTTCAAATATGAAAGATTATACATTGAAGAGATTGACTTTCTCTTCTCTTGTTCAGTTTTTGAGAGTTATATCAATTTGTATACATTTATATAGAACTGAGTTAGAATGTGAGCTTATACTCTTTACACGCGTTAGGTTACGGGGAAATATGTACGCAATCAGTGGTTTCTGCATATAAGATATTAATTTCAGGTGAGTGGAACTGTTCTATATCCACATCCATTACAAAATTTAATTATACGCGTTCAGGTAGAAACGGTGTAATGCTAAATAGTGATATATTGTATCAATCGAAAAAGATCGGAGAGTTACGATGATGTAGTTGATGCAGACTCGAACTTCCTTGCGGGAGATCTGACTTCGAATGCTACCTATCACCTTTGGTTTTTTCCCCGTATCATATGTACACATGAAATCAATAATTTGTTCCCTGAACCCTAAAGAGGAATAGGGAGAACATGGAATTTGACTATAGTGGTTTCAAGCAACAGAGTCCAACTGTTATTTACGTGCTATTTACAAACTTCGCAGAAATTAAGGTTGTTCTAATACATGTAGTAAAATATGGGTTTGTTGTATATATATAATCTGAATGCCCTTTGTACATATTATGGCCGCCGACCCTCTAAGGCTGCATTGTACCGACGTATTATCTTTGCTTCGAAAATTATCGTGCACCACATATATGCAAGGAGAAATTCCCCTTCTCAAAGGAAAACTTCTTATGGTGAGACGCAATCCTGCACATTGTCCTATCTTCTATTTCTGTTTACTGGGGTTCTTAAGCGTCCTTGAGGTTTTTTCTTTTGTTATTGCACACATACACAGGACTGAGAACACAGTACGTATTCTCCATAGAAATCTAATCAATTGATTGACCTCCACTATATCCAGCTTATTCTTTTTGATCCAGTGGCGTACACATAAGAAACTTAAAACAAGAATGAGATCCAAAAGTGGAATCAAATTTAAGAGGATCATGAAAAAGTATGCGGCTGACCACGTCGCTTACTTCACGCTTTTTTCGCCCTTTCCTTCACCTATTCTCTCCGGTTTTACTGCTTATTACACCTGTCCGAATCATAATATATTGGGTGAGTGCAAAAGTTCGTGCGGAGTTTGTGAATAAAAGCCACACAGTGATTGGGCAAACAAAAATCTTTATTCAATCAACGATATATTCTCCATTTTTTCCTATAATCTTTTCCCAACGTTCTGGCAGCGTACGGATGCCTCGATCATAAAAACTGCACGGTTTAGATTCGAAGAAGGAAGAGAACGCTGTTTTCTAAAGCCTCTAGAGAGTCAAAGTTTTTTCCATTTAAATAATTTTGCAATGACCGGAACAAGTGATAGTCAGATGGTGCGATATCAGGAGAATACGGTAGATGCGTTAGGACATCCCATTTCAGGCTCTTCAGTTTGCGCAGCGTCTTTTTCGAAACGTGTGGTCTGGCGTTGTCGTGATGGAAGACGACTCCCTTGCGATTTGACAAGATCGGACGTTTCTCTTTGATTTCTCGATTCAGATTGGTTAATTGGCGACAGTACTTGTCCGAATCAATCGTTTCGCCAGCGGGGAGAAGCTCGAAATAGATTATGCCCTTGCAATCCCACCGAACAGAGAGCTTCATCTTCATCGGGTGCAACTTGGCCTTTGGCATTGCGTCACCATGCTCACCTGACTGTTTCCATGTCCGTTTGCGCTGAACATTGTTGTAGAGGACCTATTTCTCATCGCCAGTCACTAATCGATCCACATTACTTAATTAATGCAGAATTTCTGCCAGTTTTTTTTCGGATAAAGCATAGTTGGCGCGCAAAATGTGTGCCCTAGGAACAGTAACGTAATGATATTAGCAGGAATGTGAGAATCGGAAAGATTGAAGAACTATTTACCATAGGTATCGACTACGGTGGTATTATTTCTAGCATTATTAAGGCTTTGTCTTTCACTATCACATTCCATTAAGGAGAAAGCGCGTGGAGTATTATTGTTATTACGAGAATGATTGGAATTAACAAAGAGCTGTGTAACTATTGGGTGAGTGCAAAAGTTCGTGCGGAGTTTCAATACATAGAGTTGTAAATGTCGTAAAGTGTTGTCATTGATACTTTCGTTTACATGTTATATATCGTTGGAAAGGTGAAGTCGAAGCTACGGTGGTGTAGTGGATAGAGGCTCAGACTGCCACGCGGCAGACACGGGTTCGAATCCCGCCCATCACCTCTGGTTGTTCTATGTGATATGTATACCGCAGCTTTGGTGGTTCGGAACCCACCTGAAACAATAGCTCCTAGGCCAAATGACCTTAGCAGTCGGTGCCGAAAAATGAATTTAAAAAAAAAAATGTCTGTAATGCCGTATAAAATATAGTAATACAAGAACTCGAAAATCTTGTTGAAATATATTAAATACATACGAAAACGGATAATAATCACACAATGAACGTAAATACTTTATATTACAAATAAAGTAATAAATAAGTACCTTTTTGTAGATACGTCATATATCATCGATAACTTGGTTTAATACGTTCACGTCGGAGCTTGATTTCGCTTTCTACCGAGTGGGTCCGTTTTTATTTATATTTTCTTTCATCTGATTTTAATTCGATTATATGTCACTTGTTTAAGTATACTTTGTTTGCTAATATCTCAAAGAAGAATGGACATTATTTCTTTAAAACCACGATTAGACTATTAATATCTGTCTCAGTAGGAAATATTTCTTTTGCTGTATCTTTCTTGTTACTTGGTAGTGCATCAAATCTAACAATTTTTATGTGCGAATAATAGATGATTTTTCTATATATGCATGTTATAAGGTTAATGCAGTGTGCGTGTCAGGATAATACACTCTTTAAATAGTAAAAAACTTTTATTTCGGAAACCATGCATATATGACGAGAGTCTCTAGTGAGACTAACCTTTGCGTTCCTTTCAGTAACAACCAAACGTCTCAGGGAAAACAGCCGACCGGTACGGTTACAAGTGTCACGGACTATCGCGCAGCTGTCACCAGAATTATGTTACGGACTATCCGCGACCGTCGAATTTATGTCGCGATTTCGCGTCTTCCCGATTTATTTATCGAGATTTTAAGTTAAAGATAATTACGGTTTCGGGTCAAGCGTGTCTACGCGACACTCCCCTGGGATGAGGCAGATTAATTAACACGTTGGGGGAATTTTGGAGGTTGAAGAAGGACATCAACGAAATATTCTTCCGCAATAAAGGCTTTTATCGCTTTCTCTAGTTTACCATAAAAATGTCTGGTCTTGGAAATCTGTCCGGCGCGCGTTTTTCGTTTGAGACGTTTACTGACATCAACGAAATATTCTTCCGCAATAAAGGCTTTTATCGCTTTCTCTAGTTTACCATAAAAATGTCTGGTCTTGGAAATCTGTCCGGCGCGCGTTTTTCGTTTGAGACGATTACTAATCAAGCTGACTGAAACGTTTGGGGCCGCCGATACACAAATTTAATGCGTCTCAAGCTTTCCGTAAACAATTCGAGTCAGGACGCGTAAGGGACTTGTCGGGATTTCCTATGCGCAACGAATGCACTTCGGATCCTCCGGCTAACCCTTGTTACAAAACAGTTACTTAGAAAATCAGATTCTCCAGGGTTTTCGATGCGCAAGTGAATGCGCCTCAGATTGCCCGGGATTGTCTGAAATTCCAGGTCCTTTCGATATTCAAAAGGTATCGATGCGCAATTTAATGCGCCCCAGATAACTCAAGGATATCTTAGGTTTCGGTGCCCTCGAGGTTCGTTAGGTAGACTTCCAAGTTAAACTGAATTTTAACGGAAATAAATATACAAATTAATCTTACTAGTTAAAACTTAAGCGCAGGGAAATCGAGACTGTCGCAAACGTTACTGTCGCGTCTAACCGCAATGAAAACTCGTATAGTAGTCGTGTGCGCGCTCCCAAAAACTCCTTTATATGACCAGGAATCCCTTCCCTGAGCTACCCCTCTCTAGACAGAGAAATTGTTTAACGCGGACATTTTGTTAGGTGTTAGTTGAGGATTTGTCGCGCCATTTTTTTATCGAAGACGTCCGGCGGCTGCCCGTTATCTACAGACAAGGGTGTTTGGCGCGTAGGACTCCGATGGCCCATTGCTACGGTTCACCGGCTAGGGTTTTGTTTCCTAATCCTTTGTACAGTATCTATTGTTAGGTTATTCTGGGCCCGTCGAACGTTCTCGCGCGTTCTCTGGCTGTTTCGTTTCTTTTGTCGCTTGGTCTTTTTCCTCCTTCGATAAGCATAGGGCCGGTGTACGTCACACAGGTTACTTCTTAAAATCCAGCGTGAAATATTACTTACTTCTTACAGTATTTTGCATAATTTAATTTTAATAACAAATAAAGTAAATACAATTCATTACATTTGTTTGTACCACGAATGTCATAAGCTGCCGAACCCTGCAATACTGTATGCGCTACAAATAATGCAATCGGCCTTATAGGACGAACATAAATGTACCATCGCTGGTACAACCCATCGGGAACATGATAAAAGCTTTCAAATAATCTACCCTGAAGAAATTAACTTTTTGATATAAGTCAATAAGAATATTTATATCTTTGTTGTGATGTAAATATTTGTATTGTATCTGTACGAAACATTGAACAACAGGAATAAATTACAAATTTATGCATCACGGGCAAATAATACAAATATTCATTACTAGACTTGTGGTATAATTAGGTATTAATAACACTTGTAAGGGATTGAAAAAAAAAATTCGGACCAACGGGTAGTCGGACCGGGTATATCAGGTGTAGTACACAGTTTGACCACCTTTCTGGCAATTTGTGGATACCACGCCAATAGAAATAGTCGTCTTTTGAAGCAAACCAATCGGACACCCAATTTTCGACTTCTTCGTAGGAATCGAAGTGCTGCTGAGCAGAATGCGTGTCCCATTTTCGACTTCTTCGTAGGAATCGAAGTGCTACTCAGCAGAATGCGTGTCCCATCGATGAAAACAAATGGTAGTTGGCAGGGGCAAAGTCTGGTGAATACGGCGGGTGGGGTAGCAGCTCCCAGTCAAGTACTTTGATTGTATCCTAAACCGGTTTTGCTTTGTGTGCAGGTGCATTGTCGTGCAACAAAATTACTTTGCCGTATCTTCCGGGCCATTCTGGTCGTTTTTCAATCAATGCATGGTTCAAATTGGTTATTTGTTGTCTGTAGCGATTAATATTAACAGTTTCACCAGGTTTTAGAAACTCATGATATATCACATCTTTCTGATCCCACCAAACATAGAGCATTGCCTTCTTGCCGAATCGATCTGGTTTTGCAGTCGATGTTAATGGTCGTCTCAGATTAACCCATGATCTTTTCCGTTTAGGATTCTTAAAATAAATCCATTTTTTATTACCAGTAACAATTCGATGCAAAACTGATTTTTTTTCGTGTCTTCGAAGCAAAATTTCACAAGTGTTTTTTCGGTTTTCCATCTGTCTTTCATTCGATTCATGTCGCACCCATTTTCCACACTTTTGGATCTTTCCCATAGCTTTTAAACGATCAGAAATTGTTTGTTGTGCAACATTTAACATTGGTGCTATTTGCTTTTGACTCAAAGTATAATTTTCATCCAATATTGCTTGGAATTTGGCGTCTTCAAACTTTTTTGGTGGTTTTCCACGTTCTTCGTTTCTCACATCAAAATCATTATCTTTGAACCGTTAAAACTATCTTTTGCATGTTGCTTCTGATAGAGCATGATCACCATATGCCTCGACAAGCATTCGATGCGACTCTGCAGCACTTTTCTTCAAATGAAAACGAAAAATTAATGCTTTCCGCAAATCATCACTTTCTGATAAAAAATTCGACATTTTTAACACGATGAAAAAATATGATGTTGTTTGTTCAATGACTTGATGTATATTAAATATGTTTGACATATGTCATACAATGCATGACTGCACTGCAGCAACCGCTTAATTGAATAACAAGATTAACGTTTAGAGATTTCACCATGTCATTACACATTAAACATCATAACAACCAGTAAATCAATTTTATTGAATTTAGCTCTCAATAATTATTATCAAATTAGCTCTCAATAAAAATGAAAAAGTATGCGTATAAGCATACGCAAAATATTTTGGAATATTTATCACTATTTCAGAAGGAATTAAAAAAGAATAGAATCGTTTCAGTATTTCATCAAAGCACTTTTTCATCAAAACACTTTTTATATTCGATATAATTACGGATGTGCTTAAGACGACATTTACGCAATTACTTATTAATATTTAAAGTTGCTTTTTAACTATGCTATCCTGTATCGTGAAGAGTAATCACGTTAAATTAAATGAAATTGGAATTGTGAACATATTCAGATTTAATACAAAAGTTTCTAGTATTAAACTATACTTATGCATATGCAATTTTTCTATATACAGTAAAATCGTCGTAAGAGTCCGAAAACGGCAATATGATTCTTGTCGCTTACGAAATAGAAGACACGGTTTTCCAGGTCTTTGTACAGTAATCATTTAATTGAGATCGCACTTCATGGATGCCATTTACAATATAACGTTAAAAGGGTAGGAGTTATCCAGGTGTACAATTTGCCTTCGTAGTGTGCTGGGATAGCGGACAAATGTGACCGCGGGCAAAAGATCTGGCTGCTGCCCAAGGCGGGACAAGCGGTACATTTAAAAACCAATCTTAAAAGTATTGTCATTAATTTTTTAAATTTCAATTTTTTAATCCGAACATTTTGTTAACCTATCAGTAAGATTCAGCCGATCAAAATGAGACCAAACATAATATAATTACGATCACATTTACTTATTTAATATCTATTCCGTAATTAATTTTAATCGATTTACAAGTATGGCTTACTTGAAAATTACATAAAATATCGTGTACATGTCAAAATATAAGCCGTGCTTTCATGATTTTCGTTGAATGAATAAGGCATGGTGCGGCTTAAATGATGCAAGGTACGCTATTTATGCTACCTTAATAATGCAGAAGACTCCATTTGAGCGACCTTGACAAGGAAGGAGACAGCACATTCGACGAATAAGGTGTAAACATAAGCTAAAATTCCCAAACGCGTAAGCGGAGTCTATATTTGGCATAAAATGAAATACTTGTAGCAAATGCATAAGATTACATATTTGCCAAATTAAAATTAGATATTGCAGTTCAACCAAAGTTACAGAAAAGTTTAAAAACTCTTTTGCATTTATCATAACTTTTGTATGATATTTGAGCTGCGTTACTTTTTTATTCTGAAAGTGTGTAGGATTGTCAATGTCAAATTGTCGCTACACGCAAAAAATGGCTTTATTACTCGGAGTTCACTGTTCATTGTCTGCATGATCAAAACTCAAATCGTCTGTGACTAATACGAAAGTAGGGAAATTCCAAGCGGAGTAAAGACGTAATAATAATAAAATATTTTAGATAACCGCAATAAAACAAACGGAAAAGTATGTCTCTTTCTTCCCTTGAAATTTTCTGAAATTATTTTAATGAGTTAACTGCGAAGTTTATCACGAAACGTGACGCAGGGATAGGACGCGCAATGATTTTACGAAAGATGTAAAACAAAATAAGGAAAAATTACACATTTTATTCGATAAAACATTAGTTTTTCTGTAAATGAGTTCCTGCAGTAAACGATCATATTTTATTTTACACTGCGACTATACTCGTCAACAGCGTCGAAAGAAAATTTTTTAGTGACGTGTATATACATCGAGCGCAATTAACTAGCTAAGCAATGTTCAGGGTTTTTCTCTAGGATAGGAACAACTCACTAGTGTGAAAAAAAGGGGACATGCGTAAGAATGTTTAAGGGATGAGACGAGACTAGGTGTGTAAGAACAATGTAGATTAGGCACAGAAATAATATAGAGTTGTGAGGCGGAGTATATATAGAGTACAAATAAGAACTGTTGAAAAGTACAACGTCCCATAATTTACTACAAAATCATACGTGGTTAGAACAATTATCAAGACGGGCAAGTCTACCTGCTAGTTTTGTAAAAATATATGCATTCAGATAACATGGAACAACATGTCATAATAGTTAAATGTATTGAAAGACCTTCAGAAAAGAATATTAACAATTTTGTACAATTGGGAAGGAACACAACATTGGCAGTAGAGCGATTCAATGAATCAGAAGAAATACTGCCAAAATCTATACCTTTACTGATAAAAACAACCGTGAGTAAAGTTGGAAAATAACAAAAGCGCCACACTAGGGTGAATTAGACAAAAATGTATTGAAGTGGTAATGAGGAAAAAGAGCACTTTGTGTATATCTTACAGACATCTTAATGTTGGAAGAAGTCCAAGAATGACAAGACAAGTTGTCAGCATATTCACATATCGTAGGTATGTGTTGATGGCACCATATAGGTATGGTTGATTGGCAAAATTTAGAAATCACTATTGCATACGTTTAATACATATGAGCGAGGACAAAGCTAGTGCATATCCGGATGATGCAAATATATTTGTAGATAACTTTAAGGAAATGGTAAAAGAAGAAAAAATAAACTTAGAAAATGTTTTTAATATGGATGAAAGTAGGCTCGTGTAGAAAGTTTTTCTAATAAAAACACTTACAGGAGAAGAAGAAAAAAATATTAGTCATTTCAAGCTCCGAGAGGACAGAGTTACTATCGGGTTATGTGCAGACGAATTAGGTATGCATAAAATTATGCTACTAGACATATATCGGTAAAAAACCCGAAAGCTGCAAAACGTAAAAGTTTTATACCTGTGATTACTAAAATGCAAACGAATGCTTGGATGGGCCAGACAGTTGTTACCCGTCGTAACAAATTTTCTTTATTTTGTGCCGTGACCAGTTTTTTTTTTTTTATATAAGGATTATCACACGTATGAGTAACAATAGGGTACACGAATTAATGCGAAATAAATAAATAAATACGTAACGAATAAATGAATACTAAACAAATAAATGAATAAATATAGAATAAATAAATAAATAAATAAATATGAAATAAATACGTAGATAATTGGGGGAACTTATACAGAGAAAGGATAATTTACAATATATACGGCTCGACGTCGACTCGGGCAGCTACCGTTGCGACCTCGGGATCCGGACGCCGACGTTTTTTGCAAAAATTATAAATTTCGCTACTCACAAGAGGTGAGCCCTTTCGTAGCCAGGTTACGACGAAGATCGACTTCTATAGGTCGTAGAGGGTACGGGTCCCACTCCTGGTTACGGAAGATTTGCTTCGCCAGTCCGTTTCCGATTCGCTACGGTTTACACTTTTAACTTCGTTGCACGATGGCTGCTCCCCGAGTGTCCCGTTGATTCCTTTCCGGAGCTCGACGCGTTCCCAAATCGCGAGCGTCACTCCTCGGCGGGTTCCCGAAACGCGTCAACGCAGGGTCGCATGCCTAGGCGGCACGGTCTTAGAAACGCATGTAACCTAAACGGTTACACAGTATTTTTAATGATCAATTATTTTAAACCATCTGTACAAAGATCTCAAGCTGCAAGAAAAATGTGCATTTATTACTCGATAATTGTGAAAGCCACAAAGTTTCCCCGGAAATACAGGACGACAAAGGTTTTCAAATATTGTCCAATACAACTCTTTTTATACAACCAAATAAATTCTATGCAAACAAGCATAGAAAAAACATCTTGCAACGTGTTTTTACATACGAGAATGGAATAACTAGATTTTATGAAGAATACACACTGAAAAATTGCATTTACATTTTATCTGGATTGTGGGTAGATATGACAGAAAATTGGACAATCCGATTAACAATACAAGAAAGGTCTGTACAGAATAACACATTCCAGAATTTATATCCGAATGTGAGGAAGCAAAAAGAAAAGTACATATTCAAGTCAAAAAAAGAAATAATTGAATAAAGAAAGCTCCAGAATAACCTCACGAAATCATTTACCAAAATCATGACAATAAAAATGTAAGAAACAACTTATTTGAAATTTTTTAACGGATGGGATTGTAGAGTGTAAGAGCACTAACCTGTATTCAACATATTAGGTGAAGTGAAAAGTTCTGAATGTTTTTTTCGCTAGATGTCTTTCATAAGTCATGTTCACGATATATACATCGCATCAGGTCATATAATACGGAGATTTCAAGGTGATATTACGCTTCAAAAAAATGTTCTTTGTCAGTCTTTATTTGCTGAAGCCAGTTGTGCGTTACAGTGTTCCAAAATAGAGCTACAAAAAACGAAAATGTTGATAAAATCACGGAAATCGTCGATTCGGCCCGGCACTTATTCCGTTGCTCAGGAATTGAAGATTAGCTAGAAAACCCTTTCGGACCGTTTGCATATGGCTGGTCTGAAGAAGAAGCTCGATATATGATATTTGTTTGATATTTACGAACATATCATTTCATTAATGTAAAATATTGTATTACGTTACATATGTTTAATTTATAATATATTAAAAATATCTTCTTACTATTACTTTGAATGCGAATAACAGTCTATATTTCCTAATGCAGTCGCAGCGGTAATAAAGTAAAATAAAATCAGGTGTAGAATAAGTGTTAAATAAGTAAAGTTGGTCGTAATTATAGCGTATTTGGTATCATTTTGATCAACAAAATCTCATTAATATGTATGACAAAATTTCAGCTAAAAAAAGAAAATCATTGCGTTAAGAAACGTCGAATCGTATTTCTCTTAAAGGAGCTGCACTGTATATCTCATTGTTTGCCACATCACACGTTGGACTCGTTCCGAGGAAGATATAGGCGTAGCGTGTAGAATGCATAGACGCAGGAGCAGCACTGCATCATCATTGGGGAAGCTCTAGATTGCGAGCTTAAAGGAATTTTTACTGTATATAATAAAATCCACACCACTAATATTAATAATAATGATGTGAAGAGGGTCAATAATGTTAATTCAAAGTATTTTCTTTTACCGTGTATCTCTATATTAGCCCATAAATTACGATATTGCTTATGACCTTATGCATTCAAATCTGCGTTTCGATCTATTAAAAAATTAGATTATATTATTAAGACCGAAAAAGACAAATTAAAACCCCATATGAACTATAATTCTGTTTGTAAAATAGAATGCTCTAATTGTGATTAGATATATATAGAGTATCCGGCAAAGATGTTTTTTTTTTTTTTTTTTCCAAGGCATCGACGTCCATGGTCATTAGCCTAACAAAGGTGTTTATACTGTTTGAACTTTAATACCTTCAACAAAATTAACAAAAATATGATTTTTTTATGTCACAGAAATGTTCGAAAAAAGCCTCTGATGTTCTAATGTTGAAGATATTCAAAATATTTCCACTTTGCTTGCTTTAAAATGTGGTGGATACTTAATTTGTTTACACCTAATGCACGCGAAGCTTGTACGGTCTTTTTTGGAGAATATTCTAGAGCGATAGTACTGCGCTGCCAGATAAAGCGAAGCATGAATTCGCGCGCCGCCTCACAGGGAAAAGAGTGAATATCGACGCCAGCATGAACGTGTTAAGCAATAAAACTATTGATGTTCTTTTAAATTAGACACGGCTCTTGTTCATCAAAACCACACGTGTCCTTCTATTGTTTTGTGTCATAATTAACGATGGTACTCTGGTAACCGCCAATTACTGTAAAGAGACTGCACAGAAACCATCAAAAACTAATAGATGAAATGCATTTACAAAAAACCTCTAAAACTACGCACGAGGAGACTTGCCTAAACTCCTATTGAAATTAATGGGTCTTAGCAATAATAGTCTCAATTTTCCCCTCTAGACAGTCGGTCGTCACACAATCGTCAATGAACGTAGTCTTAAAAGAACTTAAAAGAACTTCCGTTTTTCTTAATTTTGTAGCGAACATTGTCCTGTTCCTTAGTCGTGAAGAAAAACACAAAACGGCGCTAAACGTCGTGTTGAACTTCTCGTTGCAAAGAGATCTACGAACACACACACACACACACGCGCGCGCGCGCGCGCGCACGCACACGCACACGCACACGCACACAGTTGCTTCAAATTCACAGTTCCCTCTCAAATTTGTGTAATTTTGTAACTGTTACACGTATTTATCTTGTCAATTACTTGTCACTACTAGTAACTAAACCAAAAATAAAATAAAAACAAATGAATAGCAACAAACACTAATCATAACATCGTGAAAAGTTTCATCAAGTTATTTGTAATACTTTCTGTTCGTCGATATAAGATAGACGAAATTATACACGTGCATCCAGCATGCCATTTTGTTTGGAAGTCTTTACAACGGTTCCAAATGGTTTCAACCAGTTTGCTGACCACAGATCCCTTAAAAGCAATTTCTATTTACAGGAGCTACAGGAGGACAAACAAAGTGCAAACTTAACACTTTAGTTAAAGAACATATTTACAAGTTAAACAATAATTCAACACAAATAGCGAAACATTGCAAAAGTAGTGGTAACAAAGCAAAAACGCAGTTTTGTCGTTGGAAGCACAGAATTTGTGGATCAAAAATAACATTATCATAAACGCCTTACATCGGGGATATTACATATTAAAATAGAAGAACATCCTCTCAACCTATAAACAGATACCAATCATTTAAATCCAGCGTATGACGAACTTTTATATTTCATTAATAATTCACGATAGTTTCCTATTATCAATCACAATAGGTGAACTATATCTTCATATTAAATTCATGTAACCAATTGGACTTCCTTATGAATCGTGTTATATTTATATAACCATGTATTTAAATTTCATAACGCTCGAATACCTTTTCCAGCTGCTATGACTTTGTCATCTTGGCACCAAGAACTTTGGTTCATTGTTCTCATTCAATGAGCCTGTTAAATATGTTGCTTCTACATTAAGCAATCCGGTTTTATTTTCACGTAAATTCTTCTGTTACGTCCCGCCCTCGCCGTAATTCTTTACGTAGAATTTCGCGGGGTCGTAAATCCCGCTCCCAGCTGCTGCGTGACGGTGATGGGGACGTAGGCTTGATCACGATTGATCAA
>JBCFXI010001776.1:0-40434 GCA_038496175.1 Ampulex compressa
TGAGAGCTGATATTGCAAGGCTTGTGTGTGAAAAAGTTCTATTAATTCTACACAGTAGTTTTTGGTTGGTGAAAAACGAAAAACAAAACGAAATGACTTTCCGAACAACCTAATAAAATATGGTTGAAAAGCTCAATGCTCGTTATTATGTACGTTCGATTCGAGACGCGAATGCTTTATCGAACACATTTGCTATATCGTGGCTTTGTAAAATTATTCCAAATATTTTGACGGAAAATGCCAACGACGAAGAACGACAAAATATCTCGATTAAGTAAACGCCTTTCGTCGAAAAAGGGCATCGATCATAGGTCCTGTGGACATCCACGAAGCGTATCTTATTCTCCAACGGTGCTGCTTATTAATACGTCACGGTTTATCGCCTCGGTAATTGTACATCACTGCTCGGATAGAATGAAAGCTTATTCGAAGTTCGCCGCGGATGTGTCGGCGAGAATTACACATTTGCCCGCCGCAATTTCCGGAATGTTCTGCCCTATGAAATTACATTTGTGATTTTGTAATTTGCAAGCGCCAAATTTGCGAGTATTCGCACGGTGCGTGCACTCAATTTCATAACCCACCATTACCAGCCCGCGATCGCGCGACAAAAGGGACACTCGCTTATTCATTCTGCCACCCGAAGAAGGCGTACAAGCGCAAAGTCCCGTGAAAGTTGATTAAATATCAAGCGTATAACCAGTGTTTTACGATAAAGCCCTAATTTCGAGAAAGAACACTAGGGGAAGCAAAGTTGTATATCTATTATAAAATTCTCGAAAGAGAATTATAGAAAGCGATAAGGTTACACTGTGATCCGATAATTACACTACATAAGCACTGTAAATATAAATACAATGGTACGTATTTTTAGAATCATCTTATCAGGAAAGTGGCGAATTCTTGAGATAAAAGGTCTTGAAAGAAAAAAAGCAACTCGAGCTCTACAGGTATTCACGACAAACAATGCGCCGCTGTCATCAAATAATACCCACGTTACTCGTGTCTTATCGTGCTTGCGAGATGCACGTGGAAAACAGCGACACGCTCGATCATAAATCCATTATCCTTCAAGACGAGATCCCGATCAAAAGTATTTTCTTCTCCAAAAGTCTTCATAACCAAAGTTCTACTACGCCAATTCCAATATTACTCGATCGAACGACGTAAAAATCCAATAGCGAGGAAGGGATCCTAGTACGGATTATTGTTTTTCCACGAGCGCTTTATGCCGTCGTAATAACGCGCTACGATAAAGCACAAGCGGGACGTTAAATCGGGAAGGAGATTTATCGAAGATCGAGGATTTTCCGAGGAACGAGGCGAAAGTGGCCAGAAGGGCGGACGGAAAATTGAGACAAAAATCTTGAAGGACGATTTGTCATCGGTCCTTGTTATGGGAATCCGCCCATTCGGGGTGTTAAATCGACTTTATCGTTTGTCAGTAGCCGCGAAACGACGAAGGGAAGGGACGAAACGCTCGCAATTTGTTTTGGCGTAAGGCGATGTTATTGTGGGTACCGTGGCTCGTTGGAAGTTTTATCCAGATAAGATTCTGGATAGGATTTCTCTCTCTCTCTCTCTCACTCACTCTTTCTACATCTATTACAAAGTCTAATTAGCGTGATTAATTTTCCGAACTTAGTACGAATGTCCTGTACACGATTCGCTTTACAGACACTCATACCTAATCTCGATATTTTTTTAATCGTGTAACTGCTATATAGTTGTATATTTGTATACTAAAATTATTGCAGGGATGTAACGATATTCGATTATATGAATATTGATTTAACAGCGAGAAGTTTAAATTGATAAAACAATCGTGCCGCCCATAATCTTTGCGAATAAAAAAAAACGCGCCGTGGTATATTCAAATAATTCACAAGAAATCGCACACCGATTATCTCGACAATTTCCATAAATCCGGATGGACCCTGCGCGACATCTCCTAAAAAAAAAGAGAAAGAAAAAGAACGAGAAGGAGTGAAAAATATCGATCGTTTAAACCGGCGATAGAAATCCCCGGGAGTCTCGGAAAAAGTTGCGCAGTGGTAAATACGCGGAATATTTTTCGCCAAAGCAAAACTTTTGCAAAGCACGAAACAAATTACAGACCGGCAATTCCCTCGGCAGTTTCAGCTCCTGGCGTTCCTCTTTTCGCGGTCGTTTGTCCCTTTTTTTTTTCCATCCTCAAGCGGGTTCATTGTCGGGGTGCTCTGAACTCCAGGGCTGCGTGAGCTAAATCGTTGCGCGCACAAAGCCGACGCAGAACCGCGAATGGATTCGATCATCGCGGGGCAATGGTAATGGGACATTCGCACGCAACCGCCGATAATTGTGTGCGGGGGACGTGCGAATATAATTCGCTGGCCAAATTGATTTCCCAATAGCCACCGACCTTCCTGCGATAATTACCCCACCGTATGAAGCGTTTGTCGTAGTAACGATAACTCGCTCCTCGTATCGATGGTTTTAACCCTTGTATAGGCAGCCGGCTAACCGTTTCGACTTTCGCGAAAAATTCGCTGGTCACGTACCGCGCTATTTAACCGCCACGTAACAGGTAATATTTCTATTGAAACATTGCTTATAATAATTTATATTCGAACATAATCACTTTTTCTGTAATATTCCTACTGAAACATTGCTTATAACAACTTATATTCAAACATAATTATTCTTTCTGTATTCATAACCGATACTATCGTATGTATATATATATTTGTATAGCTTGAAAAGGGTTACGCATTTCTCTGTTCACTGATCGTTAATTTATGATAATTCGATTACCTAAGAAATGAATGTAGATAATCAAGCTTTTGACTCGTTAGAATCTTGTTGTAAAATGTCTTGATGCTGGGAAGCAACTTTGAACAAGTTGCGATTGAAAATAATTGTTTTATTAATCCACGCATGTACGAGGAATTATTTGTTAATTTATACGATTTTACGGAAATTCGATCTACTTCAAGATCAAACCAAATAAGTTAAAAAACGATTTGAATTAATTTTTGTAGGTATTTTATTTATAGATATGCATTGTGTGGAGATACAATTATGAATACGGTTTGATGTGCTCGTTGACATACTCGATCGCTCAAATATTTTTTTTCTATAATAGCTCGTTTCTCGCTGTTCGTCGCTCTAACATATTATGAAACTTTCCAACGGTGAAGAAGAGTAAGGTAGGTAAATACGTGGCAGGCCGAAAGAAATGTTTTCCAGACTCACGTAACGCACAGGGATGAATCTTGTACATTATGCAAGATTTATGTTCATCTTTGCACGCAAACGGAGTTTCCCCTAATATTAGTACCTGCCGTATACAAGATTCATACCTTGATACCGTTTCACTTTAAAGGAGAAGTTTCGCCCCGGTATTCCAAAGCGGTCGTTGTTAAAATTCGTTTAAATATAAACTGATAAATGGTCAAATAATTGGGGGAGTGAAATTTATTTCTAGATTTATTTTCTCATGTCTAAGATGTTTATATGGAAGTCATTTATCTAACGTGCATCATTATGAGAATCCTCGTGCAACGTTATAAACTTTAAATCACTCGAAATGAGTATACGGAGTTGATATAAATGATCACAGGTGTTGATCGTGGTAATGTATATAAGCAAAATCATAATTTTCTCTGCATGACCAGTTTACGTGAAAAGTATAAGATAATGATATCGAATCAAGCTGATAGTTATTAGAAATCGATTACACTTTTACAACCATCTCGCGGACCACTACTCGAATAGAGAACAATTACAATACGTCTCCTTTAATTTCTTCTCTCACACCCCCTAACTTCTCATTTTTTATACAAAAACATATGAGTAACTAAAGTTTCTTTCCTTCAACAGAAAAATTACTTTTGTTCATTAAAGTCATCGCAAACGTTGCTTCCACTGATAAAAGTAATTCTGCTCCTGAACCAAATCGATTGAACCAAATGAAGCGCGGTCAAACTCCTTAATCCTTCATAAAAACATAGTAATCTCATACATAGCTCACTCGCTATCCATTACAATAAATCTCGATGCAACAAGTCTATCCCGTAAGTACGACCACCCTTATTTCTTACCTGTTCGAAGATCCTATCTTCGCGATCGAGGTACGTCCTCCTCTCCCTCAAGAATTCTCCTTCCACTCGACGAACGAAGAGGGCGAGCAGTCTCGATCCTCGGTCGCTCCCAAGGTGTCCACAAAATCCTGTATCCCTGTCCAACGCGAATGGCACCTGTAATCAGACTGACGATGAAAATCGGCGCGAAGCGTGGAAATAATAGGTGAGAAGCGACGAGCGGGGGAAAGGGCCCCGATGAATGTTGCGGACCGTAGGGGGCAGAAGGCGGCAGATAACGCGAGCACAGGTGCGGTGGGGTCCCATGTCCGAGTTCTGGCCTTGTGACCGCCGGAAGCGGGTCCATTGTGTCCGGTTTCCGTGGGGCCATCCGGGAAAACGGGCGACGCGTGGAGAGAAGTGCCCTCGTCGGGACGATGGAATGATCGGCTCCGATGCCCGCTTAACAGCGGCGGAACCATGGATTAGAGATTCCTGCCTGGGGTCAACCAGGAGGAACCATCGGCGCCGATGTTCCCCGTTTCTTTCTTTCCCTGTCGATCTTTTGATTATTGGAATATTATCGCGTTGGAATATTCGCGGGTACCATTGTTAGAGGTTTCTGTTGAGGGTTAATCGGGAGGAACCAGAAGGGTTCTTCTTATTTCTTTCTTTCGCTGTCGATCTTTTGATTATTGGCATATTTGCGGGTAGTGTTATTAGAGGTTTCGGTTGGGAGTTAATCATGAGGAACCAGGAGGATTCTTCTTATTTCTTCCTTGCGTTGTTGATCCTTTGATTGTTAGAATGTCTTTTTTTTTTTATCGCATTGAAAAATATACATATCACATAGATACACATATAGGTATACATATCACATAGAAAAACTAGAGGTGATGGGCGGGATTATTAGAATGTTGCTGTTTTGAAATATTTGTGTAGACCATTATTAGAGATTTCTGTTGGAGGCCAACCAAGGGAAACGAGCGTCGATGGTTTCTGCTTCTTTCTTTCGTTGTTCACACGCTGATTATTGGGGCATTGCGGTATAGAATATATGTATGATATGTTGTGTAACATAATTGTATGCGTATGTTTGTAGTAAATAATTTGTAAGTATAAATATTTTAAAGGGTCAGAAGTTTTATGATTGCAAAAAGTTAATACGATCCACGTTGTTTCTAAAAATAGCAGATACTATGTCGAGTAATGAGAAGAACCGATCGAATCAGTTTGCGTGTTTCGTGACTAACGACGCACGCGTGAATCATCTCGCTTCCTCTTAGATGAAAAAGTTCTTCGTTTACAACATGTTTCATTGTTGTCGAATCGTTGAATAAAGCAAAGAGGAATAATAATGAAGATCGTTATTGGTCGACCTTCGTTGGGGGTTCAGCGTGAAAGCGCGCATTTGTAATCAAGCTTCAACGAGTATACCTTGCGCTTTATATCGCTGTGATTTGGTAATTAACTATGAAGGGCAATCAAATCTTAACCAAACTAGATTTTTTTAGATTTTTAAAATTGCGTGCATTTCGTACATATATTACAATTTTGGTGCAGTTTAGATTAATACACGTATACTAAGTACCATGGACGCCATCTGTGGTTTTGCATGCGCCATTCATAAGTCCAAGCATTGAGCTCTGCTTTAAAAATCTGTTAAAATTTTTTTGTGCCTACGCATTTGATGGACGCTTAATTTTTCTATGTATAATAATTTTCTAGGCAAACATTCTGCGCAATGAATTGTAACATATTCTTATAAGTCTTCTATATTAATGTCATCCTTCTTTTATGCGAATTAAAGTTTTATTAACAAACGATTGATCAATAACGCCAGTTTATAAAAATAAAGCGCATAAAATAGATAGAATATTTTAACTATCAACACATTATTGGTATACCCTAATTATTATAAAAATACAAGAATTTTTGGTCGTGTTCCTCGTCATGTAGAATGTTCAAAACGTATTTTTCTATAAAAATGTCATGTTTGAGTTTGCCCTTGGTATCCTAAACGCCGTGCGGTGCGCATGCGCAATACCACTGGAACAGTTCACTCTCGAAGCGAACTCCGTACGACTCTCTACGTCTCGCGTCGTCTATGGCCGGTGCCTGCCAACCACTCGATACCGAGGGAGCTTGTTACGGTCAGCTGATGTCAAAATGCTATTACACAGCTCACGCGACGGTTAATGATATCGCACGGCAGGAAACCGCGAAATAGGTGAAATTCACGAAAGGGATTTGTACGCGGCGCCTTGGCACTCATCAGCGTCTCTCGTCGCAGCCTTGGTAAGTGAGAATTTCGACGTGTATGCAGAGGAAATGATTGAATCCCAAATTCGCGGTGCTGCATATCGATTTGCAATGTGCCATCCTTGCACGCGAAGGTGATGATGATCGTTATGACGAAGGACTCTCGTGAAGATCCTTGCGTCTCCTCGTGACACCGATTTTTTCCGTTTGCCTGTCAATCGCAGCCCTCGCACCCTTTGAGGTTAAGACTACGTCGCATTGCGAATACAGTGCTTCTTTTTTTTTTTTTTTATAATGAATTACCTTTTACTGAACCTGAGAATTTTGGGCTTTTGTTTTTCCTTCATTTGGAAAATATAGTGGCGTTAACAAGTGATTTTTTCCTTCTTACAGGCGGAGGTTTCAGGGATTTTATACATATTTAACTACAAGGTAGAAGGAACGGGAACAAGATGCCCTTAAGCGCAGGTAAATATTATGTATTTAGGCCTCAACATATCGGGGATAATTTATTTAATCGTGATTGGGCTATAGATTTATTTATGAGCAAATTCTAATTTTTAAATATTTGGAACATGGATGTGTGTTTGATTCTTTCTCTAATATTAATGTTAGTATTCCTTGTCATATTTATGGGATTATCGTGTCTAAAACTTATGTTATTCGATTGTCAAGTTGTTTTTTATTTACATCCATATTTCTTTATCTGTTTATAAATTGTGTTGCTACGAAAGCTAAGATTAAAATAAAAATAGGGGAAGTTACAAGAAGAATATGTATTATGCAGAATTTGCGTTATTTAATTTCAGATATATCTACGGCGCTCCATTTGTTGGAGCACATGCAGGAGCGAGTGCAGGATTGGGACGATCATAAGCTGCAGATGCACACGACTCAAGATCTGAAATCTTTGATCTCTTTACTGGAAGATCCGGTCTTACGTAGCATAGTCACCATCCAAGATTCATTGATAGAACTCAACGCTCAGCTTGGTCAGCACCCTTCGATTCTTCCGGGTGACTTCGATATCAACATCAGCGGCCAGCTGGAGCTTTCGGTTCCCAATACGCCGGTACAACCTCTGGGTCCAAATGTGTATCAGGATTTGTACCAAGATAGCAGCGAGTTGGAAGATCAAAGGGTCCCCGTTGCTCCATTGGTGCACAGTAGCAGCGAAGATACGAGTGCTCAGGTATATTATAACAATGATGATAATGTCGGGCATTACCTTTATTATGCCATAACAATACGATAAAAATACTGAACAAGATACAATGATCAAAAAATCAAATTTGCAATAGTCTTTATTATATTAAAACTGCACGAAGAAAAATAATAAATACAATGCGTGTAATATATAATCGCTTCTCAATATATTATTGACTATGTTTTATAGCACAAGGTATTAAAGTGCCAGGTGGAATAAAATCGTTTTGTAATTTTTGTTTCCAGGTTACTAGCCCCAGCCTCGTTTCCGAAGTCATGGGAATGCCACCTATAACTACACCCACGTATGCAAAGGAGTTTAAGAAAGTAATCGAGGCAGCTGCTAGAGGACGTCAAATCTTCACCGTACAGGTAAATTTACACACGATTATGTATTTGTATTCTTGAAAATACATCGCTTCGATTTCGCGGTATGCGAAGTTACATTAAGCGAATTTCACGTTCCCTGTAATTTTATTACTTTGACTGTATGTTGCGTAGAATTCTATAATTTTGCTATTTACTTTGCGTATTATGTTATCGCGCTAAATTTATGTTATGCATCATCTTTTTTTTGTATCATGTACGATTTTATTTAATTCGTTTGACAGTATGTATAATTTTATAATATTAATTTTTGGACGTAGAAGGTAATTTTTTTCTATTTTACGCTATGTACTTTATCGTTATTTTGACTTTATATCAATTGTAATTTTATTTCTCACTCAATTTCATTCATGCGATTTTCTATCATTTAGATCTTACGTTTCCATTGCAATCGTCTATAGTCTCAATTTGATGTCGCGTGCAATTTGACTTTATGCGCACTTTTATCGACACCATTTTACGTTCCTTAAAACTACGATCGCTCTAATTCTGCATTACGTTAAATTTTATAGACTCAATTTTATGTTGCACATAAACTCATCGCTAGCGATTTTACGTCGCGTGCGATTTGGTTCCTGCGCTTTTATTCCACGCATGTTTCCACTTACGTAATTTTGTTTTAGAATCACTACAATCGCGATTTGACGTTAGATAAAATTTTGTGTCGGGCTATTCTACCCCACCAGTCATTTTATCGCGCTAATTTCACGTCACGATCGTTTTTCGTGTAACAAAAAATATTTGTTGGCAAAGCTGTACAAGCCGGAGGGTACCAGCCTTGGATTCAGCGTCGTCGGACTCCGCAGCAAGGACAAAGGCGAGCTCGGCATATTTTTGCAAGAGATACAGCCCAATGGCATAGCGGGAGCGTAAGTCGAAACTTTGCATGTTACATTAATATATATACTTATACATTCGAACGATCACATCAGTTATATCAACACTCAGAATCGTCGAAATAATCAAAATGACCCATCCGTAACGTTCCACAAAATTTCTCGAATATACGATATTGGTGTTAAGATGTATCGTGGCGAAGATTCTAGAAATTATATTTCGTCGAAAATACGAAAATTGAAAATTTTTTTTTTTCATTGAAATACGAAGTTATGCTGTATGTCAAATGTAAACATCGTGGCGACGCAAAGTTTGTCGTATCGGCGTTCGTTCAATAGCTCGTTTCGAATAATTTTTGTCTCACAGACAAAACACCGTTTACTATAAAAAGTCCATCATTCCTCAATATTCAACCCTCCACATCGCGGTCCAATAATTATATATACCCCTTAACATCGATGAAGCATTTCCAAATATTCGTCAAACCCATTACCTCCCCTTATCCGTAAGCTCTATAAATCAAGGAAGAAAATTCCAGGAACATACTCCCGCACCAAATGACACTAAATTCTTAGCCCTCCAATTTCCTCCCCAACTCAACACAATCGACAGACGCGCCTCGTATAAAAATGTCCTCCGTCGAAACGTTAAACAGGGCGGACATTTCAAACGCGACCAGGTCGAAATTTAAAATAGTAAAGCGCCTGGTCGGGTTCCACGCGGGAGATGGCAAAAGGGTTGAACTATGAAACGGCCGTGTGTCAACGCGCCTTTGAATGGCTTTGGAAAGTCGGTGAATGGAGGCACGTAAGTCTCGCCAGATGTCGAAAGGCGTTTGATGGCGCCCGAGGGAAGATCGTTGGGCGATAAGGGGTTTAAAGTCGACCGGAGTGGGGACAAAGTAGCGACACACGATATACAGGGTGATCCCCCCCCCTCGATGCCGTATTTACCGGACTAAAAGCATCCCTAGACACATGTCTACCCCCCTCCCCTCCCCTTTTTTCGCGACCTCGCCCTTTAGTCCCACTTCAGCCGCCCCCTTTTGAAAAATCGCGAACGATTCGTCGGCCTTTCATTCTCGTGGATTCGATTTATTGCGACCTCCATTTATTAGGCATTATCTGATTTTTCGAGCCACCGCGCTCGGGGCTTCGATTTATTGGAATCTCGGTTCATTAGGAATTACTTGATTTTTTGACCTCCCGCGCACCGGGAATTCGATTTATTGGAACGTCGATTTATTGGGAGTTATTACGATTTTTTTTCCACCACACTCCCTGTTCACGATCTCGATTTATTACGATGTCCATTTATCGGGGACCGTTTGAGTGGATATTTATTATACCTGAGAGGTTTATAAATTGTATCTCAGATTTATCGCATTTATTTTCGATTAAACGAATATGCTCGATGTGTTTAAGTCTTATCGATATTCGTATAAAATTCAATTTTGCTGGTATAATTATATATTCTGGAACGAATTGCATTTACGTCACTCACTAATATTTTACAATAGTCATCGACATTGACCGTTCATTTAAAATACCAATAGAAAATATTTTGAAATGTGGAAATCGATTGACATCAGCCTCTAAGAGGTCCTTTCGATCGTCCAGCATCGCCCACTAAAGTGTAACCCGAGTATAAGCTGCAACGCGAGTTGGTTGGCGTGAAACAGGTAAAATTTGTTGGACCGCAAACGGTTAATGGGATGACACCTTGTCCGTGGGCCGAGCAGTTGAAAGGAAACCAACGGGGCGAAAACGCAAGGCGGCGGATTACGAATTTCAAAACCATCCAATTTGAGGAAAAATACGGGCAACGAATTTTTCTGAATGGGACGAGGAGCCTCGTTACTCGCCACGACGAGGCTCGCGTATCTCTCGGTTAGCTTGTGTGCGCAGGGCATGTCTTCGCGTTGGGCAGAAATGTAGCCTGAAAATACCATTAAAAATTGAATTGGAAAGCAGGCGTAAGAGCGAAAGCAGGCGGAGGGAATTTTTTTCATGAATTAACCAGCACGAGTTATCCGATTGTGATGGCTTGAAGCATCGTAGAGGTTTTAGAATAATCGTAGATACAGGGTGTTGGTCATATTTTTATTGCTCCGCATCCTTGTTTCTTCGTAATTTCGTAACAAGGAATCGATCGAAACGATTGGAACTGCGCATATTATCAAATTGATTTCGCTCATTTGAGCCATTTTAAACCACTTTGGCGGTTCTTTGTCAATTCTTCGCACGGACGATCGACGCGTAAACGCGTTTATCATAAATTATAGCAAAATGGTTTATATCATTAAACCATTGTGGTTAATGCCAAAGCGTTTTAATCGACGACCTTAGTCTGACATAAACCATCACAGCATTTAATACTGTGTATTTAATACTCATACAAGTCATCTCACCGAAGTCGAATATTCCAATTATTTTCATTCTTATCGAAAGCAAGAAGAAAATAACCGAAAAGAATTCGTATGATTTTTAGAGCGCGCACCTGACGATTGTAAAAAAAAATCCAATGAACTCCTCTCAGTCGTTCTTCATAACTTTCGCCAAGAGAGAGAATAATTAGGATTTTCAGCTTAACGCCAACATTCTCTACGTCTACTCGACGAAGGCAATTCGTAGAGATGAAGGACGTGGATAGGCACCGAAGTGAAAGAAAAAAAAGCAATCATACGTATTCGTTCGTGAAGTAACAATCAACAATGACGAGGTATTTGTACGTGGTTTCAATCAAGGTCCGCGCTTTGAAAACGAGCGAAATATCGAAAGTTTTCATTCGCTTTCCACGCAAACGGCCGAGCAGAAATTTCCCGCTAAACGGCTTGTCGAAAAGAAGCGATACTTGATCAATCCCCTGGGTGCTGTCGGAGCGTACGCGTGCCCAGAATTTGGCACGACACAGCGCCATCGGCGATACGCTCCGCAGTGAGAAACGTGAGCCGACAATTCCAGACGACTATCGCCGCAGTGACTCGACTTTGTAGAGAACCTCCGTTTCATTCGCGAAGCTTTAAGGAGCGCCAATTTGCTCGGAATTTGAAATTCTAAGCGTGACTTTGCGACGACGCGAATAGGAAACAAATTTGGACCGTTCATTTTTTCCCATCCATACCTTGCTTTCGATGTTTTTTCGATCATGGAGGAAGTTTTTTCGATGAAGGATATACTTAAAAAGACGGAACTTGGCAATATCTTTTCTTCTTTCTTTTAATAGATCCTCAGTGTACACCTTATTGATCCAATAAGAAAGTCTGGTTTAGCTGGATTCTTAAATTTTCAAAAGGTTACATAGTAAAAGCCTTTCGCCAGTTTCAGTTTTATGTAACAGATTTATATTCTATTCTATGCAACAGTTTGTAACGCGTGATATTGGTACATTTAAATCAGTATAGGGAGATATAGAGTATAGGTGATGAATATTGTTATAGTTTAAGTGGAAACGTTCCCACTCGATTTCGCATTAAAAGACAGTAATTTGAAACCTTTAAGATCGGCGAGTAATCGAGTACAAACCTTCGCGCTCGCTCGATACCATGTGAACACCGAACAGCTTTCTCTTCGGCATCCCGTACGATCCAGTAGCCGCTAGCGACACGAAAACGACTTTGGCCCGCAACATTCGCGTAGAATCATGCTTTCATCGAGCGCGGAGTTCGCGAGCGTCTTTTTTTCCATTTTTGGCACCGTCCGCTAAGGTCATTTGGCCCAGGATCGGCCGTTTAACGCTAAACCTACCAGCCACTCTCTGGACATATTTACGTGTACCACGTATAACCTTAAAGAAAAAGGGTATTAGGAGGAGATGTCGATAAATCGATAGCATCGATCATACTCTACTGTGGAATTATGGAGAATCTCAAAAAATGTCCTGTTACCAAATACAGCGATTTTTTAAATAAACGATTAACCGGTCATTAACACTAGAACTACCAGCCACTTTCTGGGCATATTTAGAACACCGCGTACATCTTTAAAAAAAAGGGGAGAGTAAGAGGAAATTTCAGTGAATCAAAATGACGATCCAAATACTGCATGAAAATCATGGAAAATCTAGAAAAATATATCGTTATAAAGTACTACGATTTTTTTAAAGAAACGGTTGACCGGTCATTTTGACTGGTTTGGTAGTTCTGGTGTTAAGGTTTAGGTATTAAGGTGGGTTCCGAACCACTAGATCACCGGTTCTTAACCTCTTCAGTGGGCAGTACCCTCTCGAATAAAAAATGAGCTCTCGCACCCTCTTAAAAAACGCGTCTACATTTCTTATTTAAGAAAAAACATCTATCGCATAAACAAATGCCTTGTCTATATACAATATATATTACTATATAACATAAAAAGCAGTATTAAAATTTTAATGGCCCAGTCGTCGTTCATTCATAATAATCCTATTAAAGCGAGGCTCTCTTTTTGAAAGATATCCGATGCACTTAAGCGATTCCTGGTTTTTATTTTGATACACAAAATAACCGAAAATCCCATTTCACAAAGGTAGATGGTCAGAGCGTCGTACCTTTCTCTTGAATCTCGTAAATTTCGTAAAATTTTTCCAATTTTCGTAAAAAGCCCGGGTCAAGAAGCAGCGCACAATAGCCGCGGTACACGCATCGCGCGGAAAAGAAAAAAGCGCAAAGGCGATAGGGCGAGATTCGAATCCGGCTCACGAGCGTTTCTCGGCACACCCTGTGCAGAGCACGCGTAGGTGTGCTTATACTCGCGTCTGTAGAGCGGCCGCCTCGCACGCATGCCCGTTACCTTCGTCCGGAAGCTTCGCCAGCGTCGAGGAAACGGTAGCTTCGAAAAGGAGTCCTCTCCACCCTCCAGTCTTCGACGGACCTTCGTCGCGGCGGGTCCCGCTCGCTTTCGCGCCTCCACGCTCCAGCCACGTTCGTTCCTTGCGAGTCGCCTCCGTCCCAAGCTCGCCAGGAACGCACGTTGATACTCCGCCTCTCGACGCACCTCGGTCGCCCCGGGGACGAGGCTGTCGAGGAGAGAGTCGGGTTAGCCAGGTTGTTTAACCCATTTGCATCGTCGCTCCGCTCAAGCCCGCCGCATTGAAGCATCAGCGATCTTCGATCGACGACCGACTCGTATCACCGCGCGCGGTCGATCGTGCGTAGCCGACGATCGTGGGCTCGCGGATTATTCCGCGCTCGGTGATAGCGGACAGTCGTGGCCCGCGGATTATTCCGCGCTCGGATGCGAATGGGTTAACAGCCTCGGCTCATCGTGGTGTTGAACCTTTTCGAAGGTGGCTTCTGAAAGGTGCTTCTCGAGGAGCGGCACTTTTCTCCTTTGTGCGGTACTTTGAGAAACTCGCGGTTCCCCGTGCCCCTTGTTCTCTTCCCTCGAGGAGCGACGATCGTTCGACGAGGTGAGCGAATCGAGTTGGATCGTGACTCGGTTATGGGAGCTCGCGAGGAGTCCTGCTGTGCGTGACACTCGCCCCACGGATTGGAAGGACGAATCATGGTTTCTTTACACGGTAGCTTTGGATTGAGACTGCTTCTATATCTCGTCTCTCTTGTGCTTTTTTTTTTCGCTTTATTTTGCGTGCGGTGGGAATTACACTTTCGCTCTCGGTCGGGCGGTTTCTCTCCGGTTTTTATCCAGCGATAGCTCTCGCGCGGTACTTGGAGAATCTGCTTACGCTTTGTGCCGCTTCGAGGCTCGACGAGGCGCGCGAATGGAGATCAATCGAGGTTTGGATGGGAGAATTTGCGAGGAATCGTGATACTGTTCTGTAAATTGTAAATGCGACGATGATGTTTTTAGGCTTGGGTTGAGAGGATTTTGTATTTTGTTTCCTGGATTTTTTGAGAAGCACCTTTGTCTGGATCTCATCGCCTTTTGTGTATGATATTTAAAGTATCCGTTTGCGGTTTATGCTTAGTGGTCTTTGTTTCTTTCGAGGTGAGAGAATGGAAATTAATCGTGCCCCGGTTATGACGTTTTGCGAGGCTTCCAATTGTGCTCGATATCACTTCGTGCATTTTTTACACGATAACTATAGAATAAGAAAGGTTGGTACCTTCTCTCTCTCCCCCCTTTTCTCTGAGCTTTTTGAGTAAGTGCACTCGGCTGGTTCAATCCCTTTTGGTTGGTTCATATTTTACGAGTACCTTTTGCACGGTGGTTTTAGGATTTTCTGTCGGAACCATTTGTACGATACTATTACGGTTTTTACTCGACAACGGAATATACGTCCTGTGCGTGACTTCGTTTCTCGTAGGTTTATACGCCGTGTCCATCTTGAACCACGACGGCTGATGTTTGCTTCATCAAAATCACGATTCGATGGTTATTTGCTCGGGCAAATATTCAAAGAAAAGGGGAAGAATTGAAAAAATCACGATTCGATGGTCTTGGGCTATTTCCGTGTGTCTCCTGTTGATTCATAAACCGGACTCTAATAATTCTTGGCTCCATTCTCGACGATGTTAGTCCTAGAGCACTCGTGTAACTCCGTTCATATCCAGTTGCATCTTGCTATTTTATATACGAATCGATTATATCGTGTCTTCGATTTAAAACCTCCGTAAATTTTCGATCAGTCTTTTTGATACTGCAACGTGTCTCGTTGCGATTCGCAACGCCCGTATCGAATAACGACGATTGACGTTTGCTCGACGAGGTGAACGAATTCAAAAGAAATTTCTACGGGACGATGCACAATCGTGAAACAGTTCTTCCTGCTGTATATTAATTCCTCTTGCATTTATTCGCATACGAAATATTAACGGCGATCTTTGGTTCGTTCTTGGGTCGTTCGATTAGTCTTAGACCTCGACTACTGAGGTTTCGTGGTCTGTGATTTCTGATTTTGAAATTTATCTTTCAAACTTGTTTTTTACCTGGTGCAGGAATCGAAGGCGTACTGATTTGCGTGTTAGATTATAGGGAGGATTTTTGTTTCGATGGCTGGATTAGTTTTAGACCTCGACTACTGAGATTGTGCGGTCTATGACCTCTGATGCGGAATCATAAACTTCGAGATTTTTTATGCAGCGTCTGAATTTATTGCGCTTTGAATTACAATGTAGGCATTAAACTTGATTTCTCTTTCGATAGCTGGTTTAACTTTGGACCCCGAGTTTCTTCCATAATAAACTTACTAAACCATCTTGTCATATATGTCTACATATACATATCACAGAAAACCGTCAGAATATTCTTATCCTACACGCCAAACCATTCCCTAGTATTACACGTAAACTCGAAATAAACTGTATTCTCTCTAACTCTCTGCAGCAAGGGGAGAATAAAAAAAGGGGAGAGTAAAACGAATTTTAGTCAATCAAAATAATGATCCAAATACTGCATGAAAATCCTGGAAAATCTCAAAAATCACATCGTTACAAAGTACTATGATTTTTCAAAGAAACGACTGACCAGTCGTTTTGTCTGCTTTGGTAGTTCTAGTGTTAAAAAAAGTGTAACACCTCTCTCTATGATCTGTAATCGGCCGGATTTTATAGTCATTTTTATGGTAACTTTCTATGGTATTTTCATAGTAACCCATCAGTGCGGATTATATTTCGAGAGTGTTCGTCCAAAAATCCGCCCTTTCGAGGCAAATCGAGCGCGCCGCTTTGTAAACTGTTGAAGAAACATGAGTTTGTTAGGCGGTAAGGTGCATCGTGCCCGTCGCAGTGATCGAACATCGACGACCGAGGAAATCAGCCCTTACACGCTCGCGTCTCTCGCTTGCCAGCCTTGTATAACCCGACCCGAACCTATCGAACAAGGTTGCTCGTTCAATGGAGGGAGCTCCAAGTCTCTGATTTTATTACCCGGCAAACGCGATACAGGAAAAAGTAATGGTCGCATGGAAATCGGCCGGAGAGCCGGTTTGCGTTTCGCTCTGGCGGCAATTTTACGTCTGCACTTGTTGTTTTATTCGGGATGCCGCGGAGGGCGAGAAAAAAAAGAGAGACGCCCAGCTTACTTTCCATTTTCACGGCCAAGCTCGATGCGTTTTCCGCGCCTTTCTCCCATTTTCTTTCGCCCTTTGTTCCCTATTTGCCATTTCGAATTGGCGAGATTTTTTTATAAGCGAGATTTTTGGCTCGTGCACCAAGCGCTCTTTATTTTTCGAATCGTACATTATCGTCGATCGCGACTATTTATACGCGACTATTTCTCTTTCTTTTCGTCTCCTGGATAATATAGATATATCAGTGGTTATATTCAATGGTTACGTACAATACGTGGACTTTATTTACGATACTTCGTGGATTTCAATAATTTTCCTTATGTCTTCTCGCTTCCTGCAATGTCCACAGAAAGTCAGTGAAACGTGATTAAAAAATAAATCGAATCAACCCTTTCTTCGGAAAAATTGATCGCCGAAGGGCTCGGAATTTTATCGAAGGACGGATTAAAAGTTGTTCACGGTGTCGAAGTCTAAAAAAAAGTATCGGTTACGGAAGATTAATCCGCATCACGAGTTCGGTCTATACCGATAAACCAATACATCGGTACTTCATGGCGGGATATCCACAACTATATTCGCCCACAACTTCCCCAGGTTACAAAGTAGTTTTCGTTACATTCCCTTACTTCTCGTGGAACAACAAACGATCTACATATTAAACTCGCAATTTACAGTGTCTGAGTAATAGTGAATTAATAGTGTCATTGAGGAACAATATTCAACACTACAACTACCAGCCACTTGCTGGGCCTATTTAGAACACCACGTACATCTTTTAAAAAAAGGGGAGAGTAAGAGGAAATTTCGGTAGATCAAAATGCTGATCCAAATAGCGCATGAAAATCATGGAAAATCTCAAAAAATGCAACGTTATAAAGCACTACGATTCTTTAACACCATTCCTACCACGATCGGTCAGTGATTTCTTTGAAAAATCGTCGAACTTCGAGGCGCTGTCGCTTCCGAGATTTTTCACGATTTTCTCGCGGCGTACGCATCGATGAATCGATCTATCGACACGTTTCCTTCGTCCTCTTTTTCTTCAAGGACATATTTAGTACACTTAAACCTGTCTGCAAAATGGCTGGTAGGAATAGCCTTAAAGAAACGACTGGACAGTCATTTTGACTGGTTCGGTAGTTCCAGTGTCAATACCCAGGACCTTTTCATCGTCTCGCAGTCGTGGAACTCGTAGAGGGCGACCGACAAAACTGCGTCTAATGGCAAAAGGTCCGCGAGAAAGCCGCCTGCGAAAACTGCGTCCGTGTTTTCAATTCCAGACGCTCAGCAGCGGGACATTTCGCGCGAACAGTTTCGGCGGTTCTCCGCGAATCGCGAAATGTGTTTCGCAGTGTTTGGCCGTCGCTTGGTTACCGGCACGTGTGAAAAGTTTCGCCGGACCGCGATAGCACGTGCTGGGGCCACATTAATTTCCACGGGCGTTCGATCAGCAGCTGTAGAATTTCCAGGAATATTTGGCACGCGCCAATGGCCCCGCCATGGACGTTTAGCCATGAACGTGACGAACGTGTCGCCATTGGAAGCGGAAATGAGCTCGCTCAATCGGATCTTCGCGCGATGATACGCGCGATCAGAGGTATTTCGTTAAATATTCTGATAAAACCTGGCAAAACCAACGGCATTGAGCATTGCTTCTTCCTGGATTACAAGGGGTGTGTAGATTCGAGCATGATTTGAAAATTGCGTCGAGGTTACACAGCCGATATGCTATTCCATGCTAATCCTGTACCGTATACTTTATGAATCGATCAAGAATTTGCAATTTTTAATCGTAAACCTGTGTTTGCCATCAAGATTATATCTTGCGTGAATTTTTGGATTTTCTCGATTCGTGGGAGATCACATTGATCGTCGTATATCCAAATCAGATTATCCCTCGGTTTCAAAGTAATCTTCAGATTTCGATTCCTACTCTCGTTTTATGTTATAGGGAAATCTTCCTTTAAATGCAAGGCTTAGAACTTTTTATTTAAACAGAGATTTAGATTTGAAAGAATGTTTTTAAATTTAAGCAGAAAATCGAGAAAAAAATGATATTTTTTTTTTATCACGATTATACTTGTCGTACAGGGTTAATAATAGGTTAAGGGCACGGAATACCGTAGAAAGGGAATGTTAAATGTGGTCTGAGTGTCGAGATAAAAAAAAAACGTTATAGAGGGTTAACCCTTCGTAACCCAGATTTCTCATAGGTTTTACCATCCGACCTCACCGTAATCTCGTTTCTCATATCCTTTTACATTATAAAGGAAAGGAGAAGAGGGTGCTCGAATAAAAGGGAACGGCTGGAATATCCTAGGGTAATTTCTCGACTTAAAACTATTTTCATACCTGGAAGAAAACGATGGCTGATTCGAGGCAGATCGTGACTATACGGACTTAACACTAGAGTTATCGAATCATTGTTATATTTTCATTCATTCCATCATTCATTATATTCTCACTATCGTTTTCAATATCCGTATCGATATATCGTGGAGAACGCGAAGCAAACACTGCTTCCAAGAAACCTTTGAAACGGTTTTCGAGTAGATTTCCAAAAATCTTCCTTGCATTTTAGTAGACGTTTCAGCGCCTTTGAGCGAAGAACAAGATTAGTGGCTCGAAAAACAATATTTCACGTGTTTCTCGCGTAAATCTCCGTCCGCAGAATCGTTGTTTATCGGCGGAAATCCAACTGTGCCTGCATAGTTTATCTCGTTTCCGTAATCCGCAATATCAATCGTCCTCGATCGCTGTTCGCGTTATTGGACGAGATAAATTTCACTTTCCGCTTCCCTCGACGATCGGCCCATCGGTGCTCGCTTATTTATCGTAGCGCGCGAAACCAATCGCGCATCGAAACAAAGTAATCGTATAAATCTATAAGATCGCGCCCAAAATCGTTCCTACATCGACAAAAATAAATCGCCCAGGCCGGTGAAATTACTGCCAAAATCGATCGCGCATCGAAACAAAGTGATCGTATAAATCTATAAGATCGCGCTCGAAATCGATTCTACATCGACAAAAATAAATTTGACAGGCAGCTGAAATTACTGCCAAAATTACTGCCAAAATCGATCGCGCATCGAAACAAAGTGATCGTATAAATCTATAAGATCGCATCCAAAATCGATTCTACATCGAAAAAAATAAATCGCACAGGCAGCTGAAATGACTGCCAAACTCAATCGCGTATCGAAACAAAGTGATCGTATAAATCTATAAGATCGCATCCAAAATCGATTCTACATCGACAAAAATAAATCGCACAGGCAGCTGAAATTACTGCCAAAATCAATCGCGCATCTACATAAATCGAGGAAAGGAGCAAAATCGCTCTCAATATCCTTCGCCTATCGGCGCGAATGAATCCTACGAGCGATTCTAATCGCGCCAAAAACCAATCCTCCACTCCAAGCAGACCGGCAATAAACGCGGTTGGCAAGCGAAAGGCCGAAGTGAGTTTTGAAAATCAATCCCCCGATACTTTGGCGCAGTCAAAGTTGCGCCGCGCTCATTTCGAGGAGCAATGCCGTGGCGGGGCGAAGTAACTTCTTACTTCCTCGCAAAACTTGTCAAAGTTAAGTCTAATGTACCGATGCGGCGCAGCCTCGAACTTCTCTCCTGGCACGCGAGCGTTTATTTTCGACGCTGAGTCTCAAACATCGACACCGATGCGAACGAAACTTCTTCTCCTCCTTCCGCCTTGGACGCCGCCTCTCGACTTGGCAAGGATTAAGCGTGGATTTCCGAAATAATTTCTCACCTATCCGCCCTTTGGCACGCGAATAAGATTCACGAGCGAGGAAGGATTTCCGAGGCTTCCTCCTGCCGCTATAAGGATTCTCCTCGCGAATGAAATTCCGAAAGACCTCGCGCGAGATTTTCCCAAGATCAAGGCTCTTCGTGGAAAATCATCGGTCAGGTTCTTTCCTCCGAGTAATCTCGGATCCTGATGGATATTGGCCGCGCGACTTTCCTTCCGTCGTTTTATTATCGATGCCTCTAACGATAAACGGCGGTGGAAATAAATAGATCGTGGATGTCGCGCGATAAATTTGGGCGCCTGTCGATACAACCACGTAGAAGCAATAATCGATTTGTGTCTGGAATGTAAAGTTATTCTCGATTGAAAATGTCAGTTTTGCAGGCAAATCCTCGTTATTCGCGGGAGGTTTTAATTTTCTGCTTCGATACGAAGAAATCTGCGGCTGAGGCTCATCGGATGGTCTCATATACTTATGGTGAATCTGCTAATAGTGAAAGAACGCGTCATGAGTGGTTTCAATGCTTCAAGAACAGTGATTTTCACGTCGAAGACCGGCATGGCGGTGGAAGAGAAAAGCTTTTCAAAGACGCAGAACCGGAGGCATTGCTCAACCGTTTTAGTGCCAGAGGTTTTCAAAAATCCGTATCGAATTAAGCCACGAAGCGCTTCCTTCATTTATTTGCGAGTAATGCCGATCGACGCGATCGCGCTGCTCTTTTTTTTTCCTCGAAATATCGTTAAAAATGAACCTTGGGACACAATGTGTTAAAGAAAGACCGCTAATTACGCAATTTGTTTACGATTATTTGAAAGAAAATTAGTAATCACCAGAGGAAACTCTGACGGACTCGCAAATCGACGATCGTGGCACTAAAACGGTTAACAAAATCTCGTCTCAAACTCAAAAACAATCGACACGATCATCGAGAGTGGCTCGTAAAGCAATTCCAGTTTCTCCCAACAAAGCCTCTAATTTTGGAAAAAATCAGCGGAAAGCAAAGTTGCGCGGCTGATTAATCCGTGCAATTCGGGATGAGAGATTTTCTAATAACGAGGACAACGGAAGGATCCGCGCGTACCTGCCTTTCCTCATTTATGCAGATTACATTAATTACCGTAAAATGTGTGGCGATGATTATTCGGGCGGCGCGGCGCAGGGGCGGTATCGCGAGTCACCGCATTGAGAGCCCCGAGTGCTCCTTCCACGAATTAATTAAGCCACCGTCATTATATCGCGAAGCGAGCCGACATTAGCGCGACTTACGAATTTAGCGCGAGTCGGAGATACGCGACTTTTGTATCGTATCCGGTATACAAGATTCCTAAGTGCCGCAGCGAATGTGGAATAATGCTGGCTCCCGATTGTAAACCTGCTTGGCGCAACGCGGTATTGCGATTCGCATTTCCCGGAGCTGGATTTTCAATTGAAGTCGACAATAACGAGGGATGGTTTGCGGGAGTTAGTTTGACGGATGACAGGATGTAATTTGTTTTTTTTTTTTTTTGTATTTCCACGCGATTTTCAAGCGACGTCGAAGACGTGGAATAATCGTCTCGAGACCCAAATCTGTTTGACATCGGGATGATGCAGGTGAAGTGGTGGGTGTACGATTCGTACTTCTTGAACCGCGACACTCGAGCTATCTATTTCTCGCGGAACACTATTTTTATCTAACTTCGAAAATAGATCGATATTTTAGAAGCTTGGATGTACGCTAATATACAGGAATACTCGCATCTCTGAAACGGTTTGTTTCGCGAGCCATGCTTATTAAGGGCTTTTCACTCGGTACAGCGCCTTTCGCGTATCCTACGAATATCGAGTGCTACTTCTTCAACATCCTGTAAACGCGTCGGACTTTCATACGTGATTCAATAACGTAATATAAAACACCAAACCTCGTGCGTCCGCTATTCTCTTTTAAAACGAAAAAAAACTCACGATTCAACCTAATAAAGTAACGAATAAAAAATAATAAATATAAATAAAATAAATAAGATAAAATAAATATATAAAAAAAATAAAAAATAAAAATAATAATAAATAATCCACATATCGCGCAAAAAAGATCGCACAGGACAAATCGCACGAATAAAAAATCGCACAAAGGCAGGTTCGAGCGTATATAGTTACAGAACTTAATGCTTCCAGTCCGCGGTTTTTCAATGCCAACCCATCGACTTCTTTACATTGTCCTTCGCGCGGCATGAATATCCAAAGCATTTCTCTCGCGCACCCGTCGAACACCGGTGTTTAGTGGCTCCTCAGCTAAGTTTTCCCACGCAAGTAATCCGCTTATTCCCGTCCGCCACTGGCGGTTGCGTACCTCCAAAGCCCCGGCATCAAAATCGCCTTTTTATCGACACAGACGGCTGTTCGCCCGGGGCCAAATTGGCTCGTACACGCCTCGAAGTTGTGAGCGAGTTGGATCCTTGCTGGAGCGCAGCCGTCATCGATTCCAGATTCGAATTCGACGCGAAATTATTCCGCGCCGTGGATTATTCATGGCTCGGGACCTCCTGGCGGATCGGAACGATGTCACTCGATTGGCCCTCCGCGAATTAAACACTCGAGTTCCTCGCTGTTCCCGCCTATTATCTTCGAAAGTAGAGCCGCGGTGGTGCAGCCGATAGAGACTGGGATTATGTATGATTTTTATGCTCGAATCTTGGTACAAGCCTTCGATAGGTCGATGCTCGCATTCAGCGAAATGTAACATTCTTTTATTTAAAGAACGATGCAAACGTTTGGTTCCTGGTTTGAGGACCGTATCGATGCGACTAGAATATAATATTGAGTACTTAATATATATAAATCGTACGTACAAATGGTTTAAGTACTCGTTGAATATTAATAAAATATAAAATAAATACGTCATATATAGGTTAATATAAAATTTGGTAGGACGTAAATTTAAAATAAAATAAAACGGAAAGGAATAAAATTTGGATAGGAGGTAATGTAAATAAAATACAAATAACGATACGTGGAATTAGGATTTGAAATAATAGATATATATAAAATGAAAAAAACACTTGAGGTATATGGAACGTAAAGGTAATTGGAAAGCGGTCGATATATGTAAAAAGGAGGAACTCGCGTAAATATAGTAAATAGTTTTCCAGAGATTGCCGCGATATTTTTTTCCAAAATACAAAAAAAGATATTTCTTTGACACTGGTTCCAATTAAAAAAGACAAAAAGGGTTTGATCGTGCGCTTTGGGAACCACTTTCCAATACAGAGCCAAATATAAAACATATATGTTCCCGGAAACAAGTTCAAATATCCTCTGTAACAAATTAGTTGTATGTTTAAATTGACTTTGATTAAACAGGCGTGAGTATTGCCAAAGGATAAATTTTGTAATTCAATTTAGAGAGGAAGTTTTTTTTGCTGCAAGTGCCTAGACTGTAACGATATAAAATATATCCATATATTAATAATATAAGTCATATATCGGATCAACGTTTTGTCTCGAACGCGAGCCTTTTTCGAAGTAATCCATTTCTTTGCAATTGTGGAGAAACTGTTAAATTCCATTTTTTAAAGAATTTATTTTAAATTCTGACTTTGTTTTTATATTAAAAAATTATGGCAGATGCACGGGCATGGGGAAAGGAAAATTGATAGAATTGGCGATACAAATTTGTAAGATACAACCCACGCTGGTGCCCGGCAAGTATTTGCTACTTCGAACACTTCACAGATTCAACGTTGCCGAACAATGTCCCTTGATTGATGCTCGTAAATTAAGCAATTGAATTTATCACAGTTCCGCCGACGGTACGTCGATGAATTCGCTTCTCTCCTGCGGGATTCAGAGACGAGAAAAATCGTCGAATAAAACCGGATATTAATTTGCTCTTAATTGATCGTTTTGGATATTGCGCTTCTCCATCAGAATACTTTATATCTCGCGCAATACGCGCAAACGTTTGTTAATGAATAAATAAATATGCATATATATGATATATCGTAATATATATTCGAAATATATATTATTGAATATCTCTGTGCTAGGAATCGATCGAACTACTTTGTCGTACATCAACTTACAATTACTCTGAATTTTGTATTTCTCGTATTAATCGATTATACGCGCCACGAAATCTTTGTCAAAGTCATTGCTGCATACGAGCCGTTCAGTGCACACATCGATTAACTTCATAAAACAAAAAGTTTAGAAACGCGATAAAATAATGTATATTGATTTTTAAAATTCCTCTTATAATATAAATTCAAATATATAACGTAGAATGCACAAATACAGATATAGCTTTCATCTAACGGCATATAAAGTTAATAAGAAAGAACAGCTAAAAAAAAATCAAAATGGCTTCTGAAATAAATGACTTATTATTCGATGGCCAACAAAATTTTGCCCTTTAACGGTGTTAATCTTTATTATTCGGGAAAGTTATTATAAATATAAAAAGTTACGACTATACCGAGTGCATTGAGGCTTAAATTTAAGATTGTTCAAAAAGTGGAGTTAATCGATGTGTGCACTGAGCGGCTCATATACGGATCATATTTAGGAAATATTGAATTCTGCGTGAATTCCATCCTGGATCATCCTTCCGCCAGGATCCAAATGTGCGTCTCATCGAATGCAGAATTTACGTTATTGGCCGAGTTGTATATCGTCGACATAAGGGGGAAGATTTGGGGATGCACGTATCCTGCACTTGCCTTGTCAGCTCGAGGCATAAATACGAGCTTGCCTACGGCATAAAGTAGGATCTAGGTCGCTGGAACTCTTGACGTCTAGGTATGGAAGGTATTCTGGGTATGTAAGACGTCTAGTAAGATCTCGTCGTCCGAATTTTCTCAGCTCGAAAGAACCCGAGAAAATCGTCGGTGCCCGACGAGATGTTTTATCGGGGACATCTACCCTCAACATTTTGGCCAACGACCACCATTCCAACGTATTTGAATACTGTGGAACCACTTATGGAGATAAGAGGGTGAAAAGTGAAAGAGCCATCAAAGTTGATCGCGCGATTTGGCGCATTTTACAAGACTCTAAGTAATTATTGATTGGTCAAAATCAGGGAACACGACCGATTTTTTGGCCAACATATAAGAGCGAAATTCTGTCGTATTCTGAGGAAAAATCGCGATTATTATACAATATTCAGAACGCGAGGAATTTTGAATGAAATGCATTCGATATAATACTGGAGCAAATTTAAATATATTCGAATCGCGTGTTATCGTGTAACCGACCTTTTTTTTTTCCGAAAAACATTTTTTTTTATGGCGACGCAAATTATAATAACTCAATATACATAACACGGTTCATATCTCGTAAATGTCGTTTCAATATGCGGGCATATATTGCGCGCGTATAATCAAATAATTTAGCACGTAATTGGCATAATGTAGCGTATTTCCTGCACATCGATCGAATATCTTAACGGGTTTTTTGCAGCGCAAAATCCCACGATTAACCGATGTTTGGCCGCCTCCACGTTCTCAGCGTGAAATCGTAGGCGAGTCCTCGTACGCGTACAAAATTATGGATTTTATCGGAGACCCGGAATTTCGTGTAAAGTGCCGGCTCGTTCGTTCTATTCTCGTGCCAGCCTGGAACCGTCCTATTCTCGTTATCCGAAATTCTCCCCGCCGTACGTGCGGCCCGAAAGTAAAACAGCGACTACCGTAATCTCGTTATCTCCACAGCCAACAAAGTACATTAACATAAGTGCTGAGCTAAACGCCAAAATCTTCTCCTCGAATATTTTCGGCGCTGTACTTGCTCTTTGCCCGCCATTTTCCAAAAGGACAACGAGAACCTTTGGTTCGAGAGATGATAAGAATCGCTCCTGTACACTTGGCGATTACAATTACAATTACACATGGCTGTACAGAGGGCTAAGAAATTGAACGAACCTCGATCGAACGTATTAATTGAAAATATTCCTTTTAAAACGTATTATCTTCCATCGTAAAAAGCCATTTCATAAAGATAAGGTGACATTGCTGGTCGGAGTTGATATCGGGTTAGGATATTTGTGGCGAGGATCGTGGAAGGGATATACGAAATTGATGAGGGCAGCTCGTGTCGGTGTATAAACTCTTGCATAATTCCTTTCGGCGTAAAAAATAACGTGGTCAGCCGCGTTCCTCGAATTTTCTCCTCGAAACAAAACTGGTAGTCGATCCTCGGTCGATTGTCCTCCCCTGTAATAGGGTACTCCAATTAAATCCCCCCCCCCCCTCCTCCTGCCTTCAGCGACGTTTCTGGATCAATACGATCGCTTTTTTGCTCGTCGACCTCGCGTCGGTGAGAAGAAATTGAAGTTTTCTTTCTTGAGAAAGGACCGATGTCGATGCAGAGTGAATGAGTGACTGACTGAGTGAGTGAGTAATAAAGAGAGAGAGAGAGAAAGAAAGAGAGAGAGGAGAGGGGCAAGAGAGTGGGCTGACCTTTCTTCTTGCCGCGGAATATGTATTAACGAGTAATTGCCGTTGTCGTTAAACCGCTTTGCCCACTGTGTCGCGGAATAACCACGCGAATTTCCACCACGAGTCCCGCTAATTGCTCTTTATTCCCTTTGACGCGTGCTTGGATCGCCCTCGAAGCGCCCGTGTCTTGAAAATCGCATTTCTTCATCGAGATTCCGATCGATACCTTTCCCCTCTTCCCTTTTTTCTCTTATTTATAATTTCTACGGGGTTTTTTTTTATGTGCATTCTTTATATTTTGTTCATCACAATAGTCCCAGTCGCGATTCGGCGCGATTCACTCCTACTTGCACCTGGTTTTTTAATTATATTGAAAAATTTGGGATACGTGGAAATGAAGTGCTAGCGATAGGACATATCTGTAGATATTTATCTTTGATCATTCTTTTAATTTACACGTAGCTTTTATTCGTATCCGGGATGTTTATTGAAAATTCGTTGCTCTATACGCCCGACAAAGTATGAGACAAGGAATATAGAAATTGTGCTCATATACGGATGTAGAAAAAGATGTACAAAGAAAAAACGGTCACGAGAGGTTCGCAGTTTTATCCTCTTATTTCAATCTTCGATGAATCAGTGTTTTTCCTCCTTGAACCAAAGAGATATTCGCACCAGGATTTTTTTTAACATTCCACTGCCCACTTCGCTCTTGCGTTTTGATCCACGTTCGTCGGCAGTACACCCCGTAGATTCGTCGAGGCCGCGTCTACGCGCCAGACGGCACACGTTTCTTCTACTCTGTTCACTTGTTGCACGATCGATTCCTCGGCGTCGGGCCGATCGGGAAAAACGGGGCTTGTATGCTTAATGGGCGATTGGGATTTGCGCGAACGATTTTACTTTCGGGAGCCTCGATGTCGTCGACTGGCTGCGAGAATCTTATTTCGATGCTCTTAATACTAAACCTGCCAGCCACTTCTTTTGAACACGCTTAGGTGTAGCAGGCGAGGAAAGTTTAGCGCGAGCGAGGATTCGAATTCGAAGCATCGGCTCCTCGTGAGCCGGATCATCCTGCCAATCCTCGAGGCTTCGGATGCTTCCTCTATCGCTCGAATTTTTCCCTCGCTGCTTCGTTCATCCCTGAAAGCGCTAGTTCCTTACGCGAAATACGCATCCCACGCGTGGATTATCGAAAGGCCAGACTCGCGCTGGCAGAATTGATTTATCGAGCGCCAGGTAGAGAGTCAGAGGTAAACGTCCTCGCGTCATAATTTTTTCCGCCGACGAGACTCTTTTGGTACACCTTGTAATTCCTCCCTTTTTTTTTTTGCAACAGCAGCATTGTGTCCATATTTTTTTTCTACTATGCGCGCGCTATTTCTCTCCGCGCCATCGGTCGAAAAGGATGGATACGCGTTTTGCATTATTCATACTTCTGGATTTCGCTAATAAGGTACGATGTACCTTGGCATTTTATTTGATACAACTGCCAAAATTACTCGACCAGTGATTCACTATTTTAGGATGTATTTTAAACTAGTAAAAACACCATGTATAACAGCACACGAAGGTTGTTCGATCGTCAACCATCAAGATAGTCTTTACTATTCCTCTTTCTAAAAAAGGAATAAAAAGCACGTACATAATACTCTCAGGCTCTGCTCGTATATATTATATTCATGTAGGGAGAAGAGTGCATACGCGAAATAGGCGCAAAATACGCGCGGGGATCTTAAATCGACGAAAAATAGACTCGGTTAGCTCGAACAGTCGCAAATCCAGTGGAGGAACCGATACTCGAGCGAAAGACACGCAAACGGTTTAAAGCGTTCCGGTTGGCGGCACTCGCATAATGATGTCATTAGCCATCCTGGATGATGCGATTACAACATATAGATCGGTTTCGCGGATAACGGGCCGTGTCATTATCGCAGGATCGATCCTGGACGCGAGCGCAGCTTGGCGGGGAACGGGCCCGTATCAATTATCCGGCGCTAATAGAAAACGTTCATTAAAGCGCACTTAAATCCCGGGTTTCCTGCAAACGCTATCGCTGGTTGTGTACGGGGGGAATTCATTATCGTCGTCCAACGCGGTTCACGCGCGATTACTGCTCCGTCGACTGCCCGAATTTGCAGTGATTCCGATGTTTGGTCAAAACCGTTTAACCGAAGTTACGTCCGATTACGCGGCTGTTTTGTCGAAGTTTAATATCAGAGCCGTGCGTTCGACTTCTACTCCCTTTCGCTCTCGGGGATTCTGATTTGCTTGAAGGCGATTGGCAATTTGGCCGAGGGAGTGGTCTTTGCGAGGGGAGAGATGCTCGTGAATGTACAGAAAAATATTTGGTGTAAACAATTTTTTATTAAGTGCAGTAACCGAATTTTGTTGCTCGTGTCTTCGCTCTTTTAAGAGTTATGCAAATCCGTTGAAAATTCAAGTTCGATAGGAATTGTATGATGCTGTTTTGCAAAGTTTTTATTGCAAGGTTGATAGTGGAGAAATACGTACGATTGATTTCTGCTCCGGCGATCGCGGTTATTTGATATTCATTTTAATATCGAGTCTTATAGGTACATTAAAGCTTCATACGCATGCTCGGTAATAAAGAATAATCGTATCGCGACGACAATGTTGCGATTTATTGGATCTGAGAAAACGGCGTAAAGCATAAGCGTGTATTCTCAAGTACGAAGTTGTAATATGCATCATTTCTGCACATGAATTTATATAAAGTTACGGAGAAAATTGTTCGCGTACGATTACCGATTTATCGTTTCTTTAATTCAGGAATCGCTTTAAAAAATTTCTATGGTCTTTGAGTAATGGATAACGTTTTTCGAAAGCCAATGACATTTACTCCGCACTGATACCAAAGTAAATCATTGCAATAATACCATTCAAACGTTTAAAAGAATTTAGAATCGACTTGTTCCAATCAGCGGTATATATTCTATAAAAAATATATCGTTGACAGTATTAGACTTTACAAATCGCGTCTACTCCTCGTTTCACGGAGACAATCGATTTGGTAAACGAACAACTCGATCAGCAACGAAATCGATAAAATCCCTCGCGCGAGAGAGACGGGATATTCCCATAATCGCCGACAATTTTAGGCCATTATCAAAGCGTGAAAAGTGCTACGATATCGTTCGATCCTGAAACATCGAAGCGCTCGAGGATTTCCCAAGATCCTCGAAGTGAATCCAAAGTCCGCGGTTACTTCGTCGTTTGGAAAAACTCTCAGGAGAAAATGTCGTGCGTCGATCGTCGCGCTTGAGGCGGCTGATCGATTGGCGCCAAGTTCCGCTCGCTGAGGCCGACTATAAGCGCCTCGTGTTCCTCGCGGCACCAGTGCGTTGGGCGACAATCAAATGTGCCACGTTAAAAAGAAGAAACCGTCCTTGGAGCATGCACACTTTGGGGGCAGCGTGCGAGATCGTGCAGTAGAGGCCAAGGCTTGGGGACGCGTGAGGGGGATGTGCAGGCCTAAGAGGATCACGCGTGAAGGTAAGCAAGGAGTTCCGACCTCTTGGATTCTTTGCGCTGGAAATTATTTTGACCCTCTATGGGCTCGTGTTACTTTATAGTAGCATGGTGATATATTGATATTTTATCGATATAAAATCTAAATAGTCCTAGGCCACATGACCTTAGCAGTCGGTGCCGAAAAATGAATTAAAAAAAAAAAAAATCTAAATAATTTTAGATTTTATTTTATTTTCCGATGCAGTTTTTTGTGCGACTTTTTTTTAAGCCGTATATGAATATATAGGTATCGAGATTCTATTCGCAATACGTAAGTTCGCCGCGATGTTAAGTCAATCTCAACTTTGTTGGCATCACTTTTTTTCCATCAGCGTGTACGTATGTATTGCATCGGATAATTAATATTACTCAATCACCGACCTTCGAAGTGCGTGCATATATTTTGTTGTATACGTTTATAAAGTACGTCGGCACGGTGAATGGCAGGTTTGGTATTAAATCAAATCATGGCGCGAACCAAGAAAATACACAGTGCTAACATGGTTATGGTAAAGTGTTTCATAACATTATCGATCAAGGCGCGAGCGCCGCGTCTGGTAACGTCCATCGCATCGTATGTCGTCATCATTAATACCAGGCTACGTATAACGACACGATTGCGCTATTAATCTCGTCATGTTGCGCGAACAAACCGCGTTGATGAGAGAGGCGTGAAACTGGCGTCAATGCGAAGCCACCGAAAAACCATTCCAGGAACGTCGCTGGCCGCCTCGTACGTAATGTGCATTTATTTGCAGAACACGTTACACGCGTTACATTTAATTGCAGAGCCCACGAGCTATTTGCCGGTTTGAAGCCGCATTGTATGTGGTATCCGAGTATTGATCCCCTACTCAGGGTATATACTATCGCACCGACTTCTAGCCCTTGTATTATTTTAACAGTATTGCGCAAGGTGCACCTCCTCGCTCCTTCAACTTTCGTCCAGGCACTGCGGATGGGAAGCAAATTTTGTTGAAAAACCAAATATCCGCCTCAGCTTCGTTTTCTGGAGGTTCATCGTGGATATCTATCAGCGAAAATTATTTTTTTTTACACTCTCCCTACGATATGGATATTTGGTTTGTGTCGTTTGGTGTTACAGCACTGGTTTAATACATTTGGAATTTTGGAGATTGGCGAGTTTTATTTTTTTTTTTTTATGGAACGTACACTTGGTTTTTTCTCTGATTCGAGGTTTGTCCAAGGACTGCGGATGGAAAGCAGGTGTGGTTGGAAAGGGAAATCTTGGCCGCAGTGGCGTTCTCTTGAGTTTTATCACGAATATCTATCGGCGCATATGAAGTTATGTTACGTTGTTGATATTTTGGTTTCATTATGCGTACTTGTTTTATTCTTTGAGGTTGCAGCATTTATTTGGAGGATTTTGAGTTTGGCGATAGAAGACTTTTATCTTTGTAATAACAGTAATTTTCAATAGTAGTGATTAACGAGGATAGTTAATTAATCACGTACAAATGTATATATATAGTATACGATTTTCGTTAAAGAAAGATTATGCTTCTTAAGAAGAAGAAAGAATTATACTAATGTATACATTTTCTTTTAAAAAGAAAATAATCCTCAACGGGGAAATAATTTTAATCTATTTAAGCGATTTAATAAATCGATGATCAGTTTTTCACGATCGCACTTTCTTGCCAATTGCGGGAGCTTTGTCTTGCATCAATTTCCTCACAAATAACGGTCTTCACCTCGAATTTCGTTATCGACTTAAAAAAAAATAATATTCACCAACACGAGTAACATATAACACAAATAATATATTACATTAGTACAATACCAGTAGTATATTACATGGGTATAATATCAAGGATAATTTACATCCGTACAAATTCCAAGCGCCAGACGACGATGACGCCGTAATGATCGAGAAAATGTTCGATCGGCCAGGGAGGACGATGAAGCGCCAAATCCCGTCGCGGAAAATCCTCGCAAATTCCCATCGCGTTTTCGGCGTCGTTCGTTCGAACGAAGGAGACGCCCCACGGTATTTTCTTAATGAGCCGGTGGAATCTTCCCTCCTTTCCACGAAGGTAAATTGCGCTACATAATTCAGCGCACCGGCGACACCTTCCTTGGCCCCGCCATATCCACGGGGTGGCCCTGAAAAATGTATACGCACTTTGAACCGGGTCCTCTTAAATCAGGTACACTCGAGGGAGGGACGAGAATTCGAAGGCATCTTAAGACGCATCGTACTCGAACCTTTATCGGTCTTTTATTCCATTAACTTTCAGATCGCACGCTGATAGATTGAGATTTTACAAAATTATTTTACTTTACAAGATGATGTGTACGTATTATATAAGGACTCTGAGATAAGCGATAACAATATCGATGATGGCTGGCAAAACTATCGACTTGAAATGAAACGAATGCCTTGCAAGTTGTATAATTTGCAGGTATAGTTCGGTTCATAGAGAGTTAAGAAAGACGAAGCATAAGGAAATAAATGAAAAGCGAATCGATCCCTTTCCACGCCCTTTTGATATAAATTTTCGTGTATCAAAGAGAATATATTGAGTATTTAAAAATGAATAGCATTATAAGAATATGTGTTTCGAAACTCGTTTTGATCCCTCGTAACTGAATTTTCGTCTAATAATTATCTCTAGAGTTTTAATCCCCTAGTTGTAGCTTTAATCGCATCGATTGATCGCACAATTAAAGCGATGTACGAAGATTTAATCATTTGTATAATACGTAAGAGAGCGAAATCGAAATTTCTTTCCGCAAAAAAAAAGAAAAAAATACCAATAACCTTCCTCGATTATTATCAGCAATTTGAGCATATATAGGCTATCAAAAATCCCTCAATCCGTGCATTTAGATTTTATTTTTAGCCCAGAGAGGAGAGAGTCTCCTCCGTGTCCAGGAGCGAGAGGCGACTCTCCCGCCTCGATTCTCCACTCGCCGGTCCAATAGCCTATTCACCAGGCTATTATGGCGTCTCAGTGGGTTCCAGGCTAATTGGTTTCGGGAATCAATGACGAAAGGCGTGGAAATAATGGAGGAGCCTCGTCGAGGCTGCGATACACGCTGCCCTCCGCCCTTTTCCACGCTCCCTTTTGGGCCTTGCTCGTGCGCAATGGGCTACATTGTTCCTCGTACCTTCAGACGTCTTTTTCCCGCGTCTGTCCGATGAAATTTTAACGAGCCGCAAAGTCGGTCACGTCGCCTCGCACGCGGCTTTCTTTCTGCCCGACGATCGATGCATCGATTCCATCCTGGAAAACGTGCCTGGGTTTCGATCACGGGGAAATGAGAAAAATATCCGCCGATCGCGCTGCATCGCGAATACGTCGGGGCTCGTGCTCGAGGAATGGAGCGTCGCGGTTCAAATTTACAGTGTGGAATTATGGGGGAAGCGGAGAAGCTTGGGTTTGTTTTGCGCGGAGACAGGAACTTTCTGTCGTTATATTAAGAGTATGTCTCGGATCCTTCTCGATACGGGAGGCGCAAAGCGGGCCGATTAAGAGTTTCGAGTATGGAATTATAGAGAAAATAGAAAAGCTTGGGTTTATTTTGCGTGGAGAAAAGAATTTTCTGGCGTTACATTGAAAATATGTCGCGGTTCATAATTTCCAACGTGTAATTATTGGGCAAACGGAGAATTTTGGGTTTGTTTCGCACAGAAAAAGATAATTTTCCGTCGTTATATTAAGAACATATCGCGCCGCGCTCGACGCGGGTCGCGATTGGAAATTTCGAGCGTGGAATTATAGGGAAAATAGAAAAGCTCGAGTTTATTTTGCACAGAAAAACAATTTTCTCTCGTTACATTCAAACCATGTCACGATTAATAATTTCCAACATGCAATTATTAGTCAAACGGAGAAGTTTGATCTGTTTTGTACAGAAAAGGATCATTTTCTGTCGCTAAATCACGAATGTACCTCTACCCGCTATCGACGTAGAACCCATGAGGGATTATCCTTAAAAAAAAAAAAAAAAAAAAAAAAAAAAAAAAAAAAAAAAAAAAAAAAAAAAAAAAAAAAAAAAAAAAAAAAAAAAAAACTCCAAGAGAAGTGACGGAGAAGAAAAGCAAGAGGGCTTTTCCTTTTGTACCAAAGGGTTCGTTTCGCGGAGGAGAGAAGGAGTCTTAGGGCGCTTTGGTGCACCGCCAGCACGACTTCGGATCGTGCTCGACGCGGTACAACGGAAATTATCGAAAAGGAGAAAAAAAAAGTCGCGTTCTCGTGTTACCCAATGCCGAGAAAGGATTATCCTTGCGCGAACGGCCAGAAATACGCGGCCCCAAAAATAATACCCGGCCGATCGAGCGACGTCGACGAACGTGGCTTTGCGTCGCGTGTTTTCAGCCGTGCGCATGAAGCACGGATAAAGGGGAGAAGAGGAAAAAAAGAAACGGCTCGCGGTTCGGCGGCTTTTAATATTTTAATTGACCAACGGCGTTTTTGCCTTTGAAACCTGGAACTCCATCGTGCCCGGCGCCCTCTCGACGAAAAGTTTTTATGCTCCTTAAACGACCAACTAACGGGCCCTCGCGGGAGGTTACATGGGGTGTCCGCGATTTACAGTGTCAACAAGGTACAGTGGGCCCTCGACTTTCGCGCGCAATTAATTCCCGAAAATATGCGCGAATGTCGAACGTTCGAAAGTGGAGGGATGTAAAAAAATATTTACCACAAACCGTGGTTTAAAGTATTTATCGATATGTATATATATGATATAGTTAAAGAGGCGCGTTTAAGTGCTTCTGGATCTTTTCTTTATGAACTTGTGAAGAATTAGTCGAATACCAACTATTCTTTTTTTCATAAAGATTCGTATAACATCTCGTGTCTTTCTCGATTGCTTTACGTACTTTAGATACACGTTCTCTATTAGCATTGCGTTCTTCTATGATGGTCAAAAATTTGTCGAGATGCATCATCGAACATATCGTAGATCCGTTTACATCGTGCAAACGTGCGATCGAAGCAAAAGATTCACCGTTTTCAGAACGCTTAATTATTTCCATCTTCGTCTCGATCCTATCAAGTTTACGAGTCCTTCATTTCTTTTCGTTCGTATCAACACTGCGCTTTCTCCGTTTCTTATTCACGTTTATCAATTTATAAGAGCGTAATATTTAAGCATAAACGAATACACTGGCAAAGCACGTAACACGTTGACGCACGCCCTGATGCAAGAGTGAAACTGTTTCGACCTCTTCATCGGAACAACATTGTAATCCGATGGCCAAAGTCCGATGCCCTCTCAGAGGGGACATCAGACCGCAAATGCATTTTTGAAAATGTGCGAAACAGCGAATTGTGCGAAAGTAGAATGTGCGAAAATCGAGGGCCGCCTGTATAGGCTCTATAAAAACAGAGCGAAGATGGTACTTTGAGATCGAGTGTCCCTAGTCGAAAATGCGTAATGGTCGACTACCGATACTCGATCTCAAAGTACTATCGAATTGTACATAATCGTGTCGAAATGCGCAATGGTCGACTACGGATACTCGATCTCGAGTACCATCGAATTGTACAACACGAGTAACGTCTCGTACAAGTTCGAATTTCCAAACGTGGAATATGTTGATAAGCGTGAGCATCGTTTTTATGGATCATTTGCAATGTATTTGCAAATGCCATATATTTTACGGATTATATTTACAACACATAGAACACGATACGGTATTTGTAACAAATTGGAATCTCGAGACAGAAGGAAAATAAAATATTTATTAGGATTGAAATACTTATACATTATAATTTACATACATTATTATGCATTATTGTAATATATTATTTTATAATATATTATTATACATTATTAGATACATTATTATAATACATTAGCCTGCCGTATCGCCTCTGTCGTTTCGATATCATTGTCGAGAGACACCCTGTGTAGTGAAAAGTGACGAGAATCATATTTTCAACTATTTATGCGTTTAATTTCTTTTCTTTCGGTGCATACATACCCAGGAAGATATTCCTCAAAGCGCATTCCGACCAAATTTACACATCGTTTCCCTTGCAATTTGCATAAAGTGAAACAACGGTGAAAGCTTTTCGGGAAATATTACCTTTAGCGCATTACGGCTTCTATCGCTGGAAGTTCCAGTATTTTCAGTTGGGGATTACAGAATATTCAGCGTGTTAGCATTTCGCCTGTCGCGAAATGTTTTTCATCGCACTTAACCGTACGTTTCGCTGTCGAATATCGTTTGCTTACCGTCGCTACTGGCGAATATCGGGGAAAAATGTTTCATCGCGCGGCGATGAAAACTTTAGCGGCTACGTTAATTTCGACGAGCGGTTTCGTTCTGGTGAAATATACTGGCCGCGATAAATATACTCTGTCAATAATTCAAAGATCACTTGTCAGGCTAAAATAAAAAAAATAAAAGAAAACTACTTTTAAACGCCGAATAATTTATTCTGTTCTTTTTATTCGTTGGTTTTTTTCACGTAACGCTAGGTAGAAACGAATAAAAAAATAAAATTAAGATTCTTATTTCTCAATGGGTATGACAAAACTCTTCGGAATTACATGATACAATCACATATATATTTGTCTCTGCTCACTTTTAACGGATGTCAAATTTTTTTTCTTTTTTTTTTTTCGAATAATCCATGCAAAAAAATGCGCGAATCGGAACTTGTAAATCTACGGATTCAAATTGGCGGGTTACACGATATCCGACACCTATAAATACCTGGAAGCACGCATTGCATACTTCTATAAATAAACGGAAATGTAGGCTGATCGACGAGCAGGAAAGCTTTTGAAATAATAAAACGATTGCGTATGCCGGAAATAACTCTGCAATCCGGAGCAGATATTTGTGGTATTTTATCATCCCCCTTATGTATTTTATATAGCACACTTCTGCATAACCGGTATTCGATATATCGCCTTCTAAAAATTGTTCTCTCCTCATTATTTGGCGGATTCGCCCGCACGCTGTGGATTATTAATTACGTTCGCACCAACACCGACGAATCGATCTGGCATTTGTCAAAAGAGTCGAATGTCGGTATTACAAAGTAACAATTGTACATTTTTCAAACTTCGTATCACTCGAATGTTCATCGATAAAAAGTGTCTTTATCATTGAAATATTACGCGGTGTAGAGTCTTTGCACCGTGGCAGAGCCACATTCGAGCGGCCAACGAGCCGCGTTTTACCCGGGTTAAGCGTATCGCTGAACGGCCAAGTCCTCGCAAAGCTTTCGCCCGTGCACTAACGCGCCGATCGGTGTCCTCGTTCGAGAACACATCGTTCCTTTCCCTCGTGAAGTTTTAATATCGAGGCGCAAAGTTCGAAATCGGGGTAAAACGAGTGCGCGATAAGTTCACCGTGTGTCATCGTTCCTCTTTCTTCTACCCGATCGATAATTCCACCGCATGTGCCGCTTCGACGCGAATCAAACCTTCCTTTTTTTTTCTCTCTCATCCCCTTCCCTCCCTCCACCCCTCCCTCCAGCCCTTCTCGAACGAGGAAGCTTCGTTCCAACTTGTCAAACGTAATTACAGGCTTTTTAGCGTGTCGTTCCTCGCATCGCGCAAACGCGCCTCAGATCCACGCGCGATTTCAGCGAATAATCCTGAGGAAGTGTACCGGAGAATTGTTTTTTTGTCTTGTCGAAGGTTTAATTGTCTCGATGGATAGCGTCCTCCTATCCATCGTTGTCCTGCCCTCCTTGCTCGTTGTCGGTTTAACCGTTTTAGTGCCACGCAGCGCGATCGCGCTGTTCGCGCACCGTGGTGAACCGTGTCGCGATGTTTGCTCACAATCGTCAATTCGCAAAGCGTTCGGTTGCGAATGTATCTCGTTGCGAGTCCGTCAGAGTTTCCTCTCGTGATTACTAATTTTTTTTTCAAATGATCGTAAACAATCTGCGTAATTAGTAGTCTGTAACACATTGGGTATCATGGTTCATTTTTAAGGATATTTCGAGGAAAAAAAAGAGCAGCGCGACCGCGTCGATCGGCATCATGGCATATTCCGACACGGATATTTAAAAACCCCTGGCACTAAAACGGTTAAGAAGAATCCGTGATTCGTGGCTTTAGCGAGCACCTTATTCGCACGCTTTGTATTTAATTCTCCATCAGGTCTCGTAGAGTTAGAATTTTGATCGATCAAAGCGATGTCTTTTTTTGTGGAATCGTAATCTTTTTGGCCACTGGTGTGTGGCTGGAAAGTCGATTTGACGAGTGAATTTCTAATTCTATGAGAAATTAAAGTTATTTAGAGAGAATTAAAATTAAGGTGTGCGAATTTAGAAATTAAAATTAGAGGAGAATTAAAATGTAAAGTCTGCCAATAGATGCTCCATGAGACCGCGAATCTAGGATTGTTCGTATTTTGTCTCTTTTGGCGATGCAAAAAATTGTTCTTTCACCGTTTAACCTTCGTCTTGGATAAACGTCTCGTTTAGGATTTTGTCTAAAAACCTCTACTCGCATCGCCGCGAGGTTTCTCTTCGATCGATCCGAGCCTAAAGTACGCGCGACGATTATTTATTCTCTTTAACGCGAATTCCAGTTTTTATTAAATGCTTTTTAGACGCGTGCCATGTCGCTAAAGCTGGTACGTTTTTTCCGTGTAATTAACGTAAACCTGAAATATGTATAAGAACCGTATATTCCCCGCATTGTACCTGACACACTTTCCAGCAGCTCGCCTTTTTTATTCTTAGCCTCTATCCAGACACGTATATTTTTGTCCTTTCAAACTGGAAATATTCTTCTCGCGATTATCCAACCGAACGATTACCCCTAATTACGCATGATCGTGTTTCGATAGATTATTCTTCTTCGACTGCTTGAAATGGTATATACTCATCCAAAAGATGCTCGATCGCGCCATTCCGTCAATTCATTCGCGAAACACTGACGAAAGCAAAAAAACTTACGGAGAAAGAATCGCATTAAAAACAATTAAAGTTATCTTCCATAAATTCCACATCGTTACTGATAAACGATTAAAAAAAATCTCCGTCCAGTTACCCCTATTTTTTCCCACGCCTTTTTTCATCATACCGCATAATTTACCGCCTTACACTTTGCAATTTTCTAATATTAATTTCACTTTAAGTATCGAGTTAATAACCTTTAATTACTTTAGCCCCACACCAGTGGCCAAAATAATTTCGCATTCCACGCAAAAACGTCGATGTGGCTCGCAAAAACCCTAACTCCAGGAAACCGGATGGAAAATCGATATACAAGCCGTGCGAATAAGCAGCTCCCGAAGACCACAAATCGCTGATTACGATTGAAAAAAGTTTGCTTGTACAGGAGTAAAATAAGGAAGGGGGAATAACGAGGAACGAAGCGGGAGGCGTTGAAAGCGGATAAGCGGTGGTTCGAGGGGCGAAATCTCCTGTACAGCCGTTTCTTTTTCCGCCTCTTTTTGAAAATGTCCTCCCCGCCGGCCGTGCAAGTGCTCGGCGAAAGAAATCGCAAAGTACGGTCGGGATTATCGCGGTCAATTACACTCCCCTCGGCTGGTTTTGGCCGGCATTTTCCACTTTGCTGCCCGTACGATGATCGATCCTCCCCTCCTCCTCCTCCTCCCTGCCCCCAGCAAGGGCGATCGACGGGTCGCCGTGTAAATTTAGCCGCCTCCCGACCACCCACGCCCACCGCTGAAAGTTTTGATTCTGGACGGACGAGATTATTATTGTTATCTTGTCAAGGGGGCAAGCAACTCCCTTGGTATGCTTATATTAGGGGATTTTATTGACAATCGTTGTTATTTTTGATCAACGTGGGAGGTATACTTATGGAGGATTTTGTTATTGTTTATTATTATTCGTTTGATATACTTATGTTGGAGGATTTTAGTATTATTTGTTATTACTTTGTTAACGGTGCAAGCGACTCCTTTTGGTATGCTTGGAGGATTATATTGGGTTGTTCGGAAAGTCATTTCGTTTTTTGGGGAACATGAAAGACAGTTTTCGTATAATGAATAAATATTTTATTAAATTATATATTGGCCATTCTGGTCCAACACCT